>JAIFHY010000129.1:0-189783 GCA_022264835.1 Melampsora americana | reverse complement strand
TAATAAACAAAAATGCACTTTTAAAAAAAAGAGGGCCCGGACGCGGCTGCGCAGAGAGGGTTTGTCTTAAGTTAAATCCGTATGTGCGCTGCAACTCTGCATAGTTTGTGTGCAAGTTTGCCTTGGAGTCGGCAGAGGTTTTTTTTTTTATTATTTCATTGCTTTAAGTGCGTTGGAGCCTTTCGGCTATCAAGCACTGCATGTCTTTACAGCACCGGTAAAACCCCTCTTGGCTGTTTCAGGGGAAAGGTTGTCTGTTGGCTGTTTCACCTATTTTTACATGTATTTTTCTTAAGTAAACATATGAGGCGCTAAAGGATAGGGGTTGGAAGATTTAATCTTCCGGTGGTTGCCTGTTTGTAGGCATTTTGTCATTTGAGATATTTGCCCACATCCAACGGCTTTTCAGCCGCCATGTGTTGTTGCAGAAATTTGATATGGCCTCAAAGGCCAAAGGCTCGTGTAAGATCGATTTTTTGAGTGGTAATAAGTTGAGAGAATTGAGGGTTTCTTCTAGTTTTGTCGTTCTATGTTGAAATTGTTGCATGTGAGGAGAAAGTGGTCGACTGTTTCCACTCCTTCTTGGCAGTCACAGCTTGGGTTTCCCTGCTGCTTGAATTTGAATAAGTAGTGATTAAGGTGGATATGTCCTGACCTTAATTGTGTTATAGCTGCAATCTCATGCTTCTTGAGATCTGAAATTTGTCTAAGGTGAGCGGCGGCGTTAGGTTCGTGGCCAAGTCGTTTACGGTCTTTGGGTGTGATGGTTTTTGCGTTTTTAGTCCTCCATTCCTTAATGGCGGTAAGGAAGCTTGTTTGCAGTTGGTGAGATTCGGAATGTGCTGGGGAGTTTCTTCTTTGCCATTTTATTGGCGATTTCGTCAACGATTTCATTTCCGTGTACCCCTGAATGACCTGGACACCATCTGATTGTGATCCGGAGGTCGGGGAAAGCTTGGAGAAGGTAATTCATTTGCTTGTAAGTGTTCTTTTGGTCGTCTAATGTTGTTATGGGGGATTTATTTGACCGGAGGTCTTTTCTAACCCCTTGATGTCCAATAAGATTGTCACCCGCCGCGTGTGTGGTGATGCGGTTTGTAATGCAGTATGAGTCCCATTTGGACTCCTCGATATTCACCCTGGAATATTCCGTGGGTTCGAGATGGTCCTAGATGAGTACATAAGGATTGGTTAGTGTTTCTGCACCATGCTGCCGCAGCAGTTGTGCTGGTTGGGATTCTTGATCCATTGGTGAATTTCACTACATGTTTGAGTGTTGCCGATAATCCGTTAGCTTCTGTTTTTGCTATCTTTTCATTTTCTTGAATGACCGTGGAGTAATTGCTGGGTCTGGTTGTATTGTTGGTCGGATCGAGTGGTATTTGTTATATATGTTCTTCCAGCTCCTTGCTAATAGGGTGTTGAAAGAACCTGTGGTATGGGTTGTGATGACAGGTTGGATTCGTGTTCTGTGCCTGTTTCACAAACTCATGGATGGGGGCGTGGGAAGGTTTTGTTAGTGACGTTGCCATGAAATTCATGATCTTACTTTGAAGTCTGATCTTCGGTGGGACATTTTTGATGTTGTGGTGGAGGAATACCACCGGTGTCGAAGGTAGGGCTCCCAGAGCTGCTCTGGCGCATGTGTTATCAATTGTTGTTAGTTGTTGTATGAAATAGACCAGCGGCTCAAATGGGAGCCAGGCTGCTATGCCGTAATCCATCGCGGCGTGTACTGTGGTTGTCATCAAAGTGCGCATCAGCTTTGGGTTTACACCCCATTCTTTTTTCAAGAGGGACGCTAAAAAGCCTGCCCTCTTCTTGCCCTTTGTGACGACATCGGTTCGGTGTTGGTTGAAGGTGAGCTTGTTGTCGAGTGTTACTCCTAACCATTTTGCTTTGGTTTTGGGAGCAATATTCTTTCTGTCGGCAAAGTTGATGGTTGGTAGGTTTGTGTGTTTGTCATCGTCTTTGGGATGAAACAGTACCCAGAATGGTTTCTTGAAGTCGAAAATGGCTCCGTGGTCCTGGGCCCACACATTCTGTCTGTAAGCTAACGTGTGCATATGGGATTTGAGCTGGTGGTTGTTCAAAGCTGTTGTCAGAAGAACAACGTCGTCTATAAATCCTAGAGCTGTCGCATTCTCGATGTTGTCAGTTACTTCTAGGAGGGCATTGTTGTATAATAAATAAAGGAGTGGTGAGAGTGGAGATCCCTGCGGGAGGCCATGTGAGAGTTCGAATGGGTTTGATTCAAATCCATTGAATGCCATCGTGGTCGAGCGATTTGTGAGGAATTGTTGAAGGATGTTGATGGTCCTTGAGTCAAAACCCTTCTTTTCAAGGATGGAGAGGAGGCGCGGGTGGTGGACCGAGGGAAAAGCAGACTTCACATCTGCAAATAGCGCTCCGACGACCCTACCTTTTTTCCACTCTCGTCGAATCCAGGACACTAAATGTACTAGTGCTTCGTGGCCTGACTTGTTGGGCCGGCCGCCATAATGGCCTTTGTGTAAGAGTCGCTTGCGTTCAACCTGTTCTGAAAGATGTTTTGTTAGTAATTTCTTGTATATTTTACTTAGCGTGAGTAGTAGAGCAATCGGCCTATAAGCTGTTGCTAATGTGTAATCTGATTTTCCGGGCTTGGGGAGCATGATTGTCCTAGCCCGTTTCCAATCTTGTGGGATGAGTCCTGATCGTGTGACTTGGAGGAAGAGAGCTTGGATGTGTTTCTTGACCCTCTCCCAAGCCTTTTTCCATACCCAATTTTGAATCTTGTCAGCTCCCGGTGCTTTTAAGGGTGGTGTCTGATATAACCGCATGAATGTTCTCTTCTGTGATGTAATTGAAGAAGAGTGGCATCGTCGGTTCTGTCTTCCTGTTTTTGTCTAGGATGTGGAATGAGAGGTTATCTTCATCTGAAATGTGGCAAGGTGCCGTTGCCACACATGTCGTGGAGAAAAGGAGTTCAGCCTTTTCTTCATTTGTTGAACATACCTTCCCATTGACTGAGATGAGGGTGTTGACTAGCAAGGAGGGTTTTCTCCCCAAAGCAAATTTCTTTGCTTGGAATAGGGTGTCGTGTGTTAGTGTCAATAGGTATGTCTTCCAACTATCTTCCTTCTGCTTGTGCATTGCTCGGTTGAATTTGTTTCTTGCTTGTTTGTACTTAGTCCTGTTTTCCTCAGTGTTGTCGGTTTTTAGTCGCCATTGACGTTTGTTGGCCTCCTTCCAGAGGGGGTCTAAGACGGCCGGGTTCCACCAATGTTTGTGTTTCCCCGGTGGTGCTTTGTTGGGTGAGTTGTTGTCTAGTGCTGTTGTGATTGTCGTTCTGAGGCTTCTGTCAAACTCATCAATCTCAGCCTGGGTTGTTAGTTCTCTGATTTTTGGGAGGTTAGAATATAACTCTGTTAGGAAAGTGGCGGTTTGGACCTTATGCCAGTTTTTCCTACCATTTTCCTTACCTACCTTTGATGTGTTACTTTTCTGCTTTACAACAAATGTGTTAATTAATGATTGGTGGTCTGATAGGTGGTTGGTGATGTGGTCGCTGTCGATTAGGCAAGCACGGGTGATGTCATCAAATATCTCATTTACCCATACAAGGTCAATTGTGGTGCCCCTTGTGTTGGCCGAGCTGAGACCAAAAGTTGGGATTCCTGTTGGTGATCTCAGGAAGTGGCCCCATTTGGCCATGAGTTCCACTAGTTGGTCAGCTAAGGCTTTGTGATTGTCAAGGCGGACGGGGTTCCACGCGGTGGAGTGTAAGTTGGGGTCTGTTCCTACCACTGATGGTAGGGGTTGTAATTCTATTGGTAAGTTTGTCATTAGTGTATCCCATGCTTCGAATCCTCTCAGAGTTCCAGACGGGTTATAAACACTTGATACAATGAAGGTTAAATCTTCTATAGTTACCGTGCACGCTGCTACGTCTTGCGACAAGGCGGTGATGGGGTTTAATGCCGCTTGTAGGTCTTGGCGGACATAGATACAAGCTCTAGGCCTTGCTTTGTCCTTCAGCGCTGCTGGGGTGGGTGAGATCAGGATCCAGCCTGATTGGTTTGGGGGTAAGTAGTCATTCCTATTGACATATGGTTCCTGTAGGGCTAGGATTGAAAAGTGAGTGTGTTACATGTTTTGAGTGGCGGCAATTAAGTTGTAATATTGCTGCCGTATCTTTTGAATTTAGTAACTCTCGTAAACGCTGCTCTATCATTTAGAGGTGTTCATCGAGGAGTCTTCTGCGATCACCACGTATGGTGAGCTGCTGGGGTTGTGAGGTGGGACGCTTGCCGCGATTCTTGTTGGGCATGTTGGGCTGAACGGGTGGTGTACAAAGTCAGTGTGGTTGGCTTTGAACAACGCTTTGATGTTGGTGGATGGGTCCAATTTGGTCTTGTGTCAGGCGCATGCCGTGCATTTCATCACGGTTTTTCCATTCTGAGGACATGCGTGGGTGTGGTGGTTTTTGCCACAGAAAGGGCAGATGGGGTCAACAGGGCAATTCAAAGCCGTATGACCTGACTTTTGGCAGTTGTAGCAACGTTGCGGTGGCGGCCCACGCCTAAAGGTTTGGTGCTTGCCTCTGCCGTGCCATATCTTTTGGGCTACGCATTGCTGCACCTCTTCTTCGCTGCTCAGGCCAATTAGAATCGACAAGTATCTTTTTGTTGGGTCTTCTAAGATTCTTGGGTTGAGCCATCTGACCGAGGTCATTCCCTTGAGCAAAGCGTTGTTGCTTATTTTTAGCTCTTCGCGATGATCGGGGAGATCTGGGTTGAAGGTGGTTGGAATCCCATTCACAATGATTTCGTGTTTGACTTCCTTCATTTTTAGGTTTTTGAAGGCTCCTTGTAGCCATAGCCTGGGTGAGCTTCTCACTTTCGCGGCGTGTGATGGGGTTTCGAAGTATACTTCAATATCATTTGATGGGTGCCGGTGGACACTCTTTGCTTCTATAGCTTCAGTGTCCTCGGGCTTCAGCTTTATGTTGTAAGCTCTAAACGCCAAGTTGATCTCTTGTATCAACTTTGCGTTTGACAGATTGAGATGTGCGATTTCTGCTCCATCCTTGTGGACCAACGTTACCGTGTTGGTTGATCTTGGCTTTTGTTGCGGCCTCGCCGTTGTTTCTTTTGGCCTTGTTGGCTTTGTTGTAGTTTTGCCACTGGCTGGCGCGTGTTTTGACGCCGCTAAGGCGTATGAGGAGGTGGTGGTTGGTGTTGTTGTCTTTTGGGATGGGGCTGGAGTGTTTCCAGCTGACTTAGAGAGAAGAGCGACTATCAAGTCCAACTTATCTTCCGTTTCGCGACCCTTAAAAACGATATTACGTGGTCTCTGAGTAGGATTCATGAGGGAATCCGGCGTGGTGAAGTTGCGTCTCGCATCTTCGTACATGAACTGGTCGTGTACAGCCCCTGTGAGAACAAGGATGTTCGCCACGGAGTCGATGTCCACTTGGATCTTTTTCGTCGATTTGCTTTTTCCAGCCAACGGGAGGCTATCCTTGACTACCTCCAGGAGTTTGCTGACCATCTCCTTGAGAGATGTTGAGTCAGCCGTCTCTGGGAAAAGATTTTTGATTCTTTGAGAGCGGGGCGTGCCAGTGGCATCAGCTGCTTCTAGTCCGACTTCAAAGCCGGGGGTATTCGTCCTGGCTCGCTTCTTAGAAAAGCTACCTAGATCGGCTGTCGTGATGGAAGGTGATTGAGTGAGTCCTTGGGTAAGGCTCGACCTATCGAAAACGAGAGGCGTGGAGGAGGAGGTCGGCTTGGGGACATTTTTCGGCCCGACTGGATTAATAAACGCGTTGGACGCGTCTCGAGTTGGAGGGAGGACACTTGGAGTGCCCTTGTCCTTCTGACCCGTGTCCGGCACGTTATCGACTTCCATGTCGATTGCTATCGCCTGAATTGATGTCTTGACAGTGGTGATTTGAGTTAGGATAATGAGTTTCCGAAATTTGGACGAGTACTTGCGCAGTCACGGGTCGGGTCACGTGACTAGTTAGTAAAACGTGGTAAGAAGTCAGAATCTCTCTCTCTCGGTCGACAGTCGGCAACGATCCCAAACCCACCTATGGCTATCAGTGAATCGCTACAAGTGGGGGGTCACTCTGATATCGTTCAGAGCCATCCTAGCGATGAAACCAAGATCATGAAGCGGGCGTGCTCGCGAGAAGTCCAATTCTATGAAGACCTCGTTCATCAATTGGAGGCAGCTCACTCTTCAAGCGTTTGGTCAGGTTGGAGGCCCGAATTCTACGGTCGCTACCTGCCGGAAAAAGAAACATCAGTTAGTTCCATCTCCCGTTACATCACCAGAATATTCACCAGGCCATGGCGTTCAATGTAGTTGGTTAATCATAAGCTTTTCTGTTGTAGACGGACGACATCTTGATCGTACTCCAAAATTTGGTTCCTATCTGCACCAATCCCACCTTGCGAACCGGGTTCATACACCCCAACGTCATCGATATCAAGCTAGGCCAGCAACTATATGACAACGACGCCTCCGAAGAGAAGAAAGCACGGATGACTCGAGCTGCGGCCGAGACTACTTCGGCTCGATTCGGGATCCGTTTGACCGGAGGAAAGGTAAGATCTTGAAAAATTGGTCGTTTTTCTTGATGAGAGTGTATTTCACTGCCTGATACGACCAACACCTGACGCCGTCTTCAAACTTCTGGACAGGTTTGGAATAATGATACCAAGGCTTATGAAACATTACCAAAGGGATTCGGGAAATCGCTCGATCCACAGGGCTCAGACCTCAATGCGGGTTTCTCCCGTTTCTTTCCCATTGTGCTACCAAACGGAAAGAAATTGAGCGGGGAAGAGTATTCCTCTCGGTTGAGCGTGTCCCCTGGAGGTATTCCAGCAAGATTGATGGGAAGACTCTTGAAGGACGTGCTACTACCACGTTTCAATCGATTGTCCAATTATGTATCGAAATTCGAGTGGCAGGTGTACGGCTCGAGCTTGCTAGTAGTATATGAAGGTGACAACGACGCTCTTTCGCATGCTTTCCAAGGTGATAGCATTGTCGAAGATCGGTGCTTAGGAAATGTCAAATTGATAGACTTTGCACACGCTTGGAAAGCTCAACAACCAGACACAGGATTGCTCAATGGCTTTGATACATTATCATCTCTTTTACAAGGAATGATGAATGCCCTTTCACAATTGGACCAAGAACCATAAGACTCTACAGAAAGTGATTGTGGGCTTTGTTTTTAAATGCATGGTTCTGGCAATAAAGGTTTTTTACTCTAGTCTTGTAGATACACACAGTTGTAGGATTGTATAAATTCTCTTAGTCCTTGTTTGGTATGGCTTATGGCTTTTGGAAATGCATTAAATCGTAATAGATTACGCATTGCACAATCTAATATTTTTTGAAATCTGGTTTCAGAATCTGTGAACTGCTGAAGGCTGCTTTTCAAGGGAAGAATTGATCAAGAGTGTTTGGTATGTACCATTTGCCATTGGTCCTAGTACACAATCATCAAGATGTGAATTCAGAATGTGAATTCAGGGAACTAAGATCAAACATGATTCAGCCTTTCATCAATTGATTAGGTACTTGTCCTTGATTGAAGCTTTGATGGATGACTCAATTGACTATCTTAGTGACAGTACCTCATCCAAGTCATCATCTTCAGATGAGTAGGACATCTCATCACTGCAACTGCTGCATACAAAAACAGCACACAAACAGCTTGTTGAATATTATTAGTATTGCTGGACATGTGATTCAAAAGTTACAAGTTGAGATCAAACATGAGTTCTGTCAATGACAAAATCTGGAGTCAAAAGCTTGAAGGTGAGAAATTGAAAATGAGAAAAACAGTCAAGACCAGGAACAAAGCGCTTGAAAGGTGAGGTGTGGCGTACATAGAAAGAAGTTTGTACTTGGCAAAGTTTCAAGGTGACAAGTAGTATTGATCCTACAAATCCCCAAGTTCACAGGATTCCTTGGAATTAATCATGGATCAATGGAGCATGAAAGCTGCTCAAGAGCAGCTTTCAAAATACCACATTCTTGTCCAAAAATTATAGATTATCAACCGTAAGATGGATTATGGAAATAGGGGAAGAAGCAATGAGAAACAGCATTTTTTGGATAAGAGGGAAATGTATTATTTTCAAAAATAATCTATTTTACCCGCTTTTTGTAAGCTATGCCAAACAGGGCCTTGGTCTATCTCCTTTTGATTGACCCTGGGTGGGTATTGCTTTAGACATGGGCATGTTGAGGTATAGGGTTGATCCATGTCTCATTTAAAATTTCATAATTCAAATTTTACTGTTGTGTTATAATTCTTATCTCATTTACTAATTGAGATTGCATATGCAACCATGTGTCTTCTTGTCTGTTTTGTTAGTTCACTGCGTCATCACTATTGACCTAGATACTGCTGAGCGTTTCAATGTGAAACCTTGAGGAGCAGAAAAAAGAGTCTTGTTCCTCACCCAAGATATTCTAACGTATTCTTGGGTGATAAGAGAGTTACTCTATTTGGGGGATTTGAGGTGATTCAATATGTTCATTTCTGTCTACACGGTGATCTACAATGACCACAAAAAACATGTATCAACAACCTCAAAAACCCTTGGAAGACCAAGAAAGTTCTTGGAGTGTGATCAGAAAACCTTGAAGATGATTTTAGAAAAAAACCAACACGCTTCAGCTGCCTGGATTGCTAGCAAGCTACCAATTAAAGTAAGCCTTCAAACAATTTGATCAGAAATTCTGTCAACTTGGATTTAACTCTTGAGTGAGAGTTGTCAAGCCTTATCTCAAGAGCCAACACTGTCTAAGGTGTCTTCAATTTGCTAAACAATACAAAAACTGGACTTATGATGATTGGAAGAAGGTCATATGGACCAATGAATCTTCTTTTGAAATAGGCAAGCCTGTGAAGAAGGTTTGGGTATGGCGTAAGCCTGGTGAAAAATACAATCAGGATTGTTTAGCCCCAAGTTTCAAGAGCGGATGCGCTTCAGTAATGATCTGGGGTGCCTTCACAGCCAAAATTTGCTTGCCAATGACCATGATGCCTGCAGGACGTCGATCTGGTCCCAATTTTGTCAATTGGATTTATCAATGCATTATCAACCCATTTATCAGCTCACCTAACTGTCCACCCAATCTCATCTTGGTGGAAGATGGAGCCCCAGTACACACAAGTAAAGTGGCAAAAGAATGGAGGCATCAACATTCAATCACAAAGTTAGATTGGCCGGCAAACAGTGCAGACCTGAATCCAATTGAGAACATTTGGAACATCATGAAAAAGAAACGTCTACAAAAAGCACCAGCCCCAAAATGTGCAAGAAATGAATGAAGAACTGTATACCAAGTGGAAAGCAATCCCTCAGAGCAAGCTTCAAGCTTTAGTTGAATCCATGCCTGATCAAATCAAGGCTGTGCTCAAAGGAAAGAATGGACACACTCATTGATAAAAATCACTGTATTCTAGAGTCTGAATTAAAGTTATGAATCCTGAAATTCAATCATATGTACTCTGACTCCCCATCTAGACCATGTAATTTCAGGTATAGAATTAGTGAGATGTTGAGTACATAGACTCTTTGAGAGTTGCCAAATAGGTGAGTTATGGTACAGGTATGTAAACTTTTTGTCACTGACTGTACAAGGATCTAAAACCAGCTGGAAAGTTTTTTGCAGTTGGACACAGGATGTGGCATTATCTGGATATATTTTTGAATCAATCCGGAAAAATTTGATGCAGTTGTGACTGAAATTGCATTTGCAATTTATTTGGCAAACAGAGAACAGCATTTGGTGTTTAACCTTGCATGTATGCAAGACAAAGGTGCCCAAAAATCTGAAAAAATCAACATCATAAAGGGCATTTTTGATCTATTCTGATTTTTCCAGATTTTTTGAACCCCTGTGAGCTTTTAAAAACCAGAAAAAGCATCAAAAATTGCTTGCTGAGTTGATTCTGAGTAAAATGCTTCAAGAAACTCCAAAAAAACTTCAAGGACAACAAACATTGTATCTCTCACTAGATAATTTTTTGAGAACATTGGCCCAAAACTGGGGCCTTAAGTTCAGAAACAATTTTTGGTCAATCATTTCCCAATAAATGCAAACCTTTTTTACATTTGCAAAACACATCATTCTTGCAGTGAAAGCAGCCTTGCCGTGCTGGTTTGCTTTCCACAGATTTTGTCTGGCTCTAAACAATGCAAGCCATCTACTGCACATATTGAGCCATTTGGAGCTCTTGGTTTTTTTGTTTTGGGCAAATTCTTGCCACTTTTCCTTGATCTGATCTTCATTGGCAAACTTAATGCCCTTCTTGCATTATCAGATCCAAGCAATAAAAGGCTCTTTGATCTCAAGATATCTAACTTCTGCTTTTTGTTTTGTTTGGCTGCTGTCAATTGAATTAGCTCCTCCTTTGGCCATCAACTATTAATGGGCTGACTAATTATGGGCAAATTTGGGTACAGATTTGAGAAATGTCAAAAGGTTTTTTTTTCAATTTTACCATTGATGTGATACCCTTCATGATCAACTTTAACACATTGATTGTAAGTGACTACCTGCTGGCTCAAAATAGAACAGAGAGAGCCTTCACAAAATGGTAAGAAACAGAAAAATGAAATTCATTCTTGCTACAATAAAGGTAGTTGTTATTTTGATAAAAGAGCTTCAACAGAAACCTAAAAAACAAGAATTTATGATAGTGAAAATTGACTTACTAATTCTTTTTCATAAGAAAAGAATCAGAAAAGAGGGAGGAAAGGAAAACAAGTAGACACCCAGAAACATCCAGCAAATTTTCCACAGTTTCTTGATTCAAAATTTTAACTGATAACCCCTTCATTCATCATCCATACAAATAACTACTACAAACCTACCAACTTCATATCTAACCCAATTACCTAAACAGGAAGGAAATAATCTTTGACTACCAAGTAAGATAGTGTAAGGCTTTGGTATAAACCTTCACTGAGAATGGCAAAATGGAGCAATAAGCTCCGAGTCTGAACCTAAACCCAACCATATTCCCAAAGGTCTAGCTCCGTCCAAAGAGTATTTGGTTAACAAGAGTCACGAAAACATCAGGCATACAATCCAAAAGAAGAGAGAAACTACAAAAGAGAAAGGATGGAATTTCATCAACTCACCTAGCTCCGTCCAAAGAGTATTTGGTGAAGAAGAGTCTTCATGGAGCTAGGGCAATTCTCTCTAAAACTACTCCAAGCCACCTGCCTAAACCCATGCATCATGTAAGACCTTACAGATAGTACCTTAACAGTAACTTGAGGCTCTTCAATGGCCATTGAGGAAGGCACCACATTTATCTACACAGATCCCTTGGGGAAATCACAACCTTAGGGCCCTTAAATGGTCATCAATGGGGTACTACAACCATATCACCCTATGCATCAGGTTCCAGACAGCCAATTAAAGTCTGTTTGGAATTTCTCTGAAATTTCTTCGAAATTTCTTTGAAATCTCTTTGAACTTTCTTTGAAAGCTTCTTGAAGTTGTGGTAGTCTCCAGCCTACCAGTGACAAGTAGCTGGGGGCTGTGCATTTTTGTTGGGCTATAAACACACTAGTCTGTGGCCCAAGAGCATTTTGGCAGAGCCTTTGATACCTAAGCCCGGCCTGGCTTGACCTGCGCCCAGGATGGTGGCCCTGGGGCTGGGTCCATAACTTAGTGAGGCTTTGCTCAGCAGAGGAGTCTGCAGTTGGTTTTTTTAGATTGAATTGTTACTGAGCTAAAATAGAAAGTATTCTTTTGAGGATTGCTAGAATTTTCCATCTCATTACTTTGTGTTTATTCTTTTTGGTAATCCTTTTTAAGCGGCTTCAGTAAGCGCAGCCCAATAAGAGGGGATGAATGATTTTGGGGCATAAAATGAATATGATTCAAGTTTGTGAGGATAATTGTTGTGAAGTTTGAGAACTCATTTTTGTGCTCAGATGTGAATTCTGCAGCATAGATGAAGGAGATCTGTTGGATTACAGCCTTTTGGGGAATAACTGCCACCCCTCATCAATTGTTTTCTTTGTCAAGTTGCACTAAAAAATGCTCAAGTAGATTCTACTCAGAAGCTGTATTCTGCTCAATACCACTGAAATCATGATTCAAAGTCTTGCAAAGTTCATCTTTTGGTGAAGCACCGTGAAGGGAAAATCAAAGTCCAATGTAAATTGATTGATAGTAAATTTTGAGCAGCAAAAATTTACACTACAAAAAACATGCATTGGTAGCTACCAATTTGGTCAAAAATTGGTAGAGGTCCAGTAAATTTTGCTAGCTACACAAACTATCAGGGCTACCAAGGCAGCGGTGTAGTGGATTTAATTGGGATGGAGCAATGTGGTTGAAATGTAAGCAATCTTACGTAGAGCATGTTGATGCAAGACAACTGAGCTGAAGGAGTTGAGGAAAATTCTGATATGTAGGGCAGCTTTCAATATCTCCGGGTTGAAAAATGAGCTGAATTTAATTTAAAAATACAAGCTGGCACAGGAGCTCAGTGAATTGACTTGGGATAGCAGGGATGAGAAATCTCATCAAGGAGGTGAAGGAGTTGAATGACCAACCTAATAATTCTATTGTGTATTGCTGAGAGTTAGGTTGGACTCAAGTCATTCAAAGTCCTCAGATAATGAACTGAAGACTCACTCACTGAAAATAACAAATCTATATCTCTACAATGTGAAGAATTTTGTTCATCAAAAGAGTGATAGGGTTTCTTTTGGCCAAGTTCATGAATCTCAGCTCAAAATAGATACGGTGAGTGTGTCTTGTACAAATGAGTTTATATCAACAATGAGAAAGATTTAAGTTCATCACATCAATGAAAAAAAGTGTGAACAAGAACAAGAACAAGAAAGGAATTGAGTCAAATTGGTACATAGAAAGACAATAGAATCATACAATGATTAAGTTAAGTTTCTCTTCCTTTCTTTGACTTCATCTGCATTGGTGAAATCTGTCAAAATATCCTATTTAAAAGACCTCAACAGAGCCCAGACAGGGTCTTCAACAGTTGTTGGATGAGTGATGATAGTTGATTTTAGATGAGCAATGATGCAGTGATGATGGGTGAGTAGGATTGATTGAGGTTGGTGAAAGGGTGAACTCAGAACTGTCGCATACTATTACCAAATTTGGCCCTGGTGTTGCTGGACATACAGTACAGTCACCTCTGCTAAAACCAATAGCCGTCCAAAGAAATAATCTTGGAAACCAATACATTTTGGCCAAAGCTTTTTCTTATTTGCAGCGAGATTGCCCTTGACAAAACCAATACTCAGCAAAAACCAATGGTTTTTGACCCAAATTTTTGGGTATTGGTTTTAACAGAGTCAACTGTAATGATGCTGGTACAGTGGCCGTGGACGGACAAATTGGACAAAACCACAAATATGCAAAAATTGTCATACAGTCCCTCTGAGAAGCATTGCTAGGCGTCTGCCAACCCTGACTATTGCTCCCTGCCCACCAACTGGCCCGTGTCTGAAGTTGAATCTAGTTTGTGTGTGGGTGACTTTTGCTTTTGCTAATGATTTCCTTGCCACAACTTGCCAACTACGCCAAAACATGGTTTTAAATTTCAGGACACGGGACTGACCGGTGCTGGTGAGTACCATACCAAATCCAATTTAGATACAACTCTTGTATTGTAGCTTCAAAGGTCATCAGATGTTTTCCTTTACACAGTAGCTTATCAAGGATGTGTGCTCATCCTACATCCTTAGATCATTGGTTATCTTACCTACGCACCGGATTATGAGCTCCGCTTGGATTTGCAGGTTGGTGTACCCTTGGTCCACAGGGTTTCCAAGAAGTGGTTGGTAGTCTTCTTTGAGAATGAGAGGCCGTGGCATAGATGGGAAGTTGTAGTGAGTTGAGGACTTCAAGTAGTACAAAAAACAATCTATGTAGCTGCTAACCAAAACCACAGGATTGGACTACTGTATTTGACCCGTGTGATCAACTTGCCCATATTAGATTATTTATACACCGTGAGCTGCCAAATGGGTCATAATCTACAAAAAGCATACTTTGAAGAATGCACCAACGTGTAGACTAGCGGGACGGGCGTAGTAAGCTTGGTTCAGGGGGTAGAGGGCCGCTTTTGAGAGAGACTGTATGATTTTTTTTGCAATTTTGGGGTTATGGCGCATTCGGCGCTCCACGGCCACCATACGCTGGCCAAATTTGACATGTCGCGAGTCATATGTAACCCGGGGCATGTGTAGCGTCAAACTGTCGCAAACCCAAAATCGTCACTACATTGCTTACGGTGGATCAAATGCTCTCTTGAGAGCATCCACAGCCGTTACCGTAAATTTACTGTAACGGTACGGTACGTACTGATGCAGTACGGTAAAAGTACGTACCAAAACGAGGAATTCCACACTCGTTTTGGTAAACCGCTTTCTGTAAAGTACGTACTTGGGGGACTCAAAATCATTAGGTTCAAGGAACCTTTTTGAAAAACCTACTTTTTAGACCAATCTAGGTTTCTCATCAAGTAGGTTTTTTTTTGTCCCGTTTCCCGCTGCCGGTATAAAACCTTATCCCTCTGCATGCCTTTCATCCCTGTCTCATACCCACTATGGCTGATACCCCTCCATTGGAGGTCCGAGATCACTTGGGCCCGGGTGCCTACACAAGGCATGGTGGTTGAGTGAGCAAGATTGAGATGCCAAAGAGGGTAGGAGGGCGGCTAATATAAGTATGGGATCCTCAAAGCTAAAAACTAAGTGCTAGAAACCTAGTTTTTTTTTACCGCAAAAACAAAAACCTTGAAAGTAGGTTTTTCAAAAAGGTTCCTCAAACCTAATAGTTTTGAGTCCCCCAACTGTACAGAAAGCGGGGTTTGCCCCAATTGTGTCATCTGTATTGTTGATATCCATTTGCTTGACTCAAAGTTCAACACTTCAACTCATTTTATACACCGTTGATACAGTGTTGTAAATTCTAAAGGCAGCTCAGTTAACCTAAAAATGCAATATTGACTCATGTTGATCAGACTTCTTGATGATCAAGATCACTGAGGTCTTCTCGTCTTTCAAAGAAGTATAAATCTCATGGTTTATAGATACTAGTGATCATTTCTTGTAGGGAATTGTTCAATTTGAAGTGACTAATTTATGATCAGTCAGCTGAAGTATCTTGTACTGCTACCCTCAATGTAATTTTAGAATATTCATATTGTGAGCAATATCATCTTGTTTCATGTGAATAGGAATTGTTGAACAACTCAAAGAAGGAAAATAAGAAGACAAATCCCAAAAATAGGTGGGAGGGAACATACATATTTAAAAGTTATCTGAAACAAATTGATTTTGAAATTTGATGAAGAAGCTGAAATGTGACGAAGTAGAACGACGAAGGATGGGAAGGGGAGGTGAGGAGATAGGGGAATTTGAACAGTACTTCGAATTTACAGATACTGTACCGATTCGGTAGGTACCGAATCGTGTTTTTGACACGATTGGGAGTTTTTGGGCTCGGTACGGTAAAATTTACCGTACCGAGGTCGTTTACAGAGACGACTGTGGATGCTCTGAGAACTGTTGAAAAATAAAAAAATTAACTCGCACGGTTCAATCCTCATAGGCTTAGATCAAGGTAGTTGTTGGGCTTTGATGAGACCCACCGTAGATTCTGAGGGTAAGGTCAAGAAGAAACAAAATCGTGCTATTCGCCAAGACTCACCGGTGCCAAGACTGGGTCCGTTTACGAACACGGTGCGCACTGCAGTACACTTCTTGAGCGGGTGATGCCAAGCTTGGCGCGTGGTTGTTGCCTAGAAGTCACCCTTTTCGTACTGAATACTAAACAGTTCATTAAGCCACCTACTTGTGTCGCCACGAATAAGTGCTACATGGTTCGCGATGCAACCTCACTGCCACCACGAGTATCAAGGTTTGTGGGTTATCACAATCACATTGGTCCCATCAGGCTCGAAACTTGTACATACACTCGGAGGACCGAAGCTCACGCCGGAGACCTGGTTCCGAGGCTAGAAGTATGCTAACAAGGAGTCTCGGACAATTCGAAGAGATCAGAAATCCCATTTGTATTGGTCTCTTTCGGGAATCATGCTGCGAGGTCGAGTACGTATGTGAAATGAAGCCGGGATGGAAGATAATCATGATTGGTAAACTACACGGCGACCTTGGAATGAATGAGATTTCAGACAAGCAACGACGAATCTCTAGCATGACTGTATGTTGAATTTTCTTGACGTCAGAAACAACCCTCTAGCTTCTTCTCTTTTCATCTCAAGGCCAAGCACTCGTGTCGACTTTGATCCTGATACTGTACACAGACATGTGGCAAACATGCGGTTCCCGGAATAGACGGATTTGTTCCTGAATGAGAATGTTCAATCCAGCACTTTGACCATGTATCTTTCATATTTTCAAGATGCCGAAGGGTATAAATCGTCTGCTCCTATGTGTTCCACGGACGGACCGGAAATTCAATGACTCTTCTTGTCAGGCATAAGCTCTTTGCTATTTCGGCCGGCGTATTATCGAAGATCATCTGAATGTTATTATCCTGGATCAAGTAATCTCCTCCGATAAGTCATAAAGAAAAAAACATTGAAAGAAGTCAAAGTAGAGCAATCTCAATAGTCTGATTATAAATAATATGTATATTGATTAGTCTTTTTTTGTGATCAGGATACGTAACTCAAAGCATTAACTTGGTATCAGTGGCGAAGCAATATCAAATATTATCACTTCTCGATAATTTCTCTCAAACTTTCTTTATCTCAAAGATGTCATACCCGCGATCATCGAGAAGCAACCGGGACTGTCTACCATTACCTCCCTTTCCATATCCTGGCGTGTCGATGCAGCAATCACAACTCTACCCCAAGGATTATCTTCCTGCGCACAGTATGGCCACGCCTACATCACATTACCCAAATTTGGAAAATCTGCATCATTTGCAAAGCTCTTCCTCTGTCTTGACGTCGACATTCCCTAGAAAACTAGATACCGAGGTGACTTCCACAAAGCAAAACCTTTACGATTTTGGAAGCTTTGATTTTAATCCTCCATCAGTTACCCAGCGAACCTGTAAGCACTTTTGCATAATTTTCTCTTCACAACAATCTCCAATCAGTGAGATCATCATATGATATTTTATCAGCGCACGGATCCTGACTCGAGTTTCTTTTAATTTTATTCAACCCCACAGGTGAAACTTGTGGCAGTCAATACCGATGCAATCAAGCTGCTCATGTTCAGGGTTCAGCATCACCTTTGCTAGAGCTCTGTGATCTGTGCCTAGCCAATACTTTGGGTTATACTGGCAACCCAACCAACACAAGATATCCTGCGAGTCATTGTCCTCAAACACCATCTTTCTCTCCGCCTTCGAGGTTTGCTGGGTATGGATCAAGTCCAAACTACTCCAACCAATCTACCATCGTCCCCTCTCCCAATATTAATTATCCATATCAGAATCACGACCTGCTAAATGTATCACCGCAGGGGGCCTCCAAGACACCTGTCGCGCCACCTTCTAACCTTAATGGTTCAGCTCGCTCCAACGCATCAAAGTCTTCAACATCATCTCCCGTGACCTCGCATTCAGCCGCTTCAGTTACCGGTAAGGAAAGCTTTGAGCCCGTTAGCAAACGTCCCCATGCAAGAGGCTACATCACCACTCTAGATGCACGGCTTTCTAGATTAGAAGTAATGCTTGGAAATCTTGTACCCAACGCTTCTGATCAATTGGGATGTGATGCTGCCAAACTTTCAAACTCCACAGTACACGTCAAGTCAAGTGAGACACAGGAAGCGACATCGAGTAGCAAACGAAGAGAAAAATCTCGCACTGAGTCAGCTCTGGAACGCCCAGTCAATCGAAGACACTCACTTGGCATATCTGATGATCCCTTATTAGATGGCGCTTTAGAAGATGCGTTACTGGCCGCAAGACCAATTGATCGCCATTCGAGTAGGCTTTATGGTACTGATTCTAGCAACGCAAGAGAATTATCAACCATTCATATCTTCTCTGGAAGAAGAATCTAAAAGAGTCTAAGGCTCATGTTTTTTTCGATTTGGGAAATTTAACTGAACGCTTTGAATCGAGGTCGGACGAACATTGAATCACATTGCACCGGGGGCTGCCCGCTAACTTTTTATTAAATCGCAGGATATTGTTTTCTCTTTTGTATTTTTTGTTTTGAGATTTATACAAACAATGAGCCTTTTTCCTTCTATCTGTCTTCTTTGCTCTTATTCAAGTATTTTCTTGTTGATATGCGGAGATGTATCGAACAATATATGTATTAATTAAGCGAGCATGTGTTTAAATTTCAAAGTGCATAGAATATAGATCAAACCTTTTCACAGTATATACTAGATTATTGTTCCATCATTTTATTTTTGCATTGTTCATTTTTTGGAGGAATGTGAAAAGGAAGGAAAGTAGATTTGGGCTGTGCTATCTTCATCTTGTTATATTAGATCATCTCTTATCGTTTGCTTAAATCTCATCCAATTCAGGATGATTTATTCTCATGCTCGGTAAGCCAAAATACAACTATTTGGTGGTTGAGTCAATAACTTGGAATCCAGTTTGGATCTGACTTAGTGATGTAGCTGCCTTAAAATCGCATCACCAGACGCTCCTTCGTGTCTAGAGTATGCGTATGACCTTACCGCACTCCTCTGTCGCCCGTTACTTTCCTGAACTCAAAAGGCTACGAGAATTCCCCCAAGGGATGATTCACCGACTAGAGAAATATCCACTTGTGACAATTTGATAAATGGAGCAACTCTCATTGTCTGAAAGCCAGAAAATGTAACGAAATTTGCGTCAGCCGTGTCGAGAAATTTATCTACAGATAGTTGGCAATGAATTTGATATTAACCTATACCTTTTTTCAACTTGTTTTCAATTTTTGTTGCTTTGTCCAATGTAGCCTGAGTTGCAAAAATGGTTTCTTCTTCATAAACAGACAAGATACCCCATCATCCTCACTGTTCGGGTTTTTTTAACTCAAGGAGAAAAAGAGACGGGTTTTATGTAGAGATTGCAGTCTGCAAGAAAAGCACTACTATAACTTGGAAATGAGCCAATGAGATGAAGATATACTTTCAAGGAACCTGTAGCAAATGGTCCAGATCAAGAGAGGACTGATAAAAAAGCTTGATGAATCCGGGATTGCAAATTGCCATGAATCCAAGCAGGTGTACCTAAACTTATAAAGACCTAAACTGGGTTGTAGTATGAGGGCCCTCCAATTATCTTTCCACGATTTGAGTACATAGGGCGTAGACTGATTTTGTACAGGTTTCTTTCCAAATCTCAGAATGGCGCTATATAGCTTTAAAGATGAAGTGGCAATTAGAGATGCTCTTCATCTGGACATCCACAACAATCAATCGTCAGTTCCTTATTTTTTTTGTTACAAAATCAATCCAGCCTAGTCCCCATTTTTTTGTGCGCCCATCCTCTCAGAGGTCCCCATACTTGACGAACTCATGTGGCCTATCGTGGCACAAGCAACACAGGAACCACTCCACAACAAAAAGCGAGTGCGGAGCGGTCCTGGAGCGGGTTTTAGTGCGCTCTGCGCACCACACATAAGAGCGGGGCCTCCGCACCACTCATCCGGGCCGGAAATATCCAGAGCGGAGCAAGCATGCCACAATCCGGCCCGGGGGTGCGCTCATTGCTATATAGCGGAGCAGGAGCCCTGTGCCCAGGGGCTCCTGTATAGACTGGTCCAAGTTGCCACGCCACCCTCATCTCCATCATACATTCCACACCACATCCGTCCAAGACAAGATTGTTCTCGCCACCTTGCCACCTGCGTTCATACTCTCTCGGACGCCATGGACCTCTGGCGAGGTCTTCAAACCCGGCCAGCCTGTGGTTCTCGATTCTCAATTTCGTGGTTCAAGATTTTATTAAGGTCAGTTCCAGTTCAGGCTCAAACGAATTCCTTTCGCATAGGTTGAAAATAACACTTACGTTCTACCCTTTCATTCTATAACTTTCATTCTAATCTATTCCGCTCCATTTCACTTTATCTCATCAATGGCTACCTCCAAAACCAATTCAACTAGCTCACTCAAAGTTCCCGGTGTAGAACTCCTACGCAGTGAAGCGTAGGCTGAGCCGGAGAGGGGATGAAGTACAAACTAAGAGAAGAAAGTACAACAATGCAGTTACGCTGCCCTCAACCTAATAATAATCTCGAAGTTCAAAAAAAAAACAGAGGGATACAATTCAAAACAAATCTTCCCGCTACACACACCCAAACACCTGTAGTAGCGTTGCTCTACTCTTTCTACTGATAAAAATCAGTACCAACTTGGTCCGAAAAGGCTCAGACAAGTCCAAAGACTGTACTGAGTGGTCACCAAAGTCCTTAAACACTAAAAAAGTGTCTAAGCAAGGGCTATAGAAAAAGTATAACACAGCTAAACAAAGTATTTTGATAATGCTACACAGTCCGATCTTATTCGAAATACACAAACTGGGATTTTTGAATATGATAAAAAATAAAATAAAAAAATATATAGAGGAGGTTGATTAAAAAAATAGAGGTTGAATGAACTTCTAAAGCTAATTTAAACTAAAAAAAACTACTAATTTTCTACTAAAAAAACTACCAAAAAATATTAAGAATTCGAACTAGAATGCAGAATTTAGTGCTGCAAAACTTTCACACACAGACCTTTCACAGGTCAACAGATTACACACGCACAAATCTCAAATTTGAGATTATTAAAAAAAATAAGACTATTACTTTATTACCCTTATAAGAGTATTACACTAATAAAAAAAATAAGACTTTTCTAATACACTACACTCGAACACTAGGTCAGCACAAAAACACACACACACAATGGACGGACTCCTCTCAACAAAAAACGGACTCACTCTCCTCCAACACTCCCTTCTTATATTCTCAACTCAATCACCACCACCAATTCATTCTTCAACTCAATTACATCATTCACTCCACTCTGGCCAACTTCCACCTCGGATCCCCTCTTGATCTAACTCTAACTTCTTTAGCTTCGATCCCAATCTTCAAATTTTTAATGTAAGTTCTTTCTTTCTTTCTCTTTTCATTCTTATAGTTTCAATTCTATTCTTCTTTTGATCTCTGTCTATAAACTAATTAATCATCTGTTGATCTTTTCTTCCTAATCTGATTCTAGCTATTTTTTTAGATCGGTCTCAAGAGCTTCTAATTGTCCAAATTGATCGATCTACCTTAAATTGAATCAATCTTCTTCTTTTTTAATTTATTAATTTGATTGTAGTTTGATTTTTAGATCGGTCTCAAAGCTTCATGTCCTCCAGAATGATCTTCTCAAAGTCGATCTCAATCTTCTATTTTTAATGTAAGTTCTTTCATTCTTCTATTGATTTAAAATTCATAAACTAATCATTTGTCTTCTTTCTTCTATCTTGAACTTGTCCTGTTTAATTTTAGATCGGTCTCAAAGATATCTAGCCATCTGAATCAATCAATCTACTCAGCTTTAAGCTGGTAAGTCTATCTATTCTTCATTTTGTTTAATTTAATCTTGTTCTGTGTTTTATAAACTAATTAACCATTTGATTCTTTTTTTATATAATCTTATCTATCTTCTAAATTGATTCTATTTGGTCTTGTTCTGTTCTAGATTGATCAATCATTGGTTCATCCAATCAACTTTCAACTCTTGATTTGTAATTTGTAAGTAATTCCCATGTCTATCTTCTTTTAATTTCAGTTTCTTCTTCCTTTTACTGATTTGACTTATTCATTTTGAAATTAGTTTTCTTGATTTAGGAAAGATTTAAAAAAAAGGAAAGAGTAATGATCACATGGAATAAGATAAGTAGAGATTATAGGTGTTTGCAATGTTGTTCTTGAATTGAGTATACTAGATAGGTTAATGATAAAGAATGATAAAAAAAAATTTAATTTAATTTAATTTGTATAGAATTGATCAAAAAGTTGAGATGTGAGTTTTGTAATAAAAATTGTTTCTTGAGAAGATCTGAGAAATAAAATATATAAGCTTTAAGAATTGATCCAACTAAATTAAATCATGAGTTTAAAAGAAAAATGAGATCTTTGTAAAATGAATGGCAGAATGATTTTGCTTTCCACACCGGTCGGGCTTCCAATAGACAACTCCAACCACCAAGCCCAGCTCGAACTAATCCAGGTTTTATTGTACCACCGAAAGACTCACGTACAGCTCTTGTTCCACCTGATGATGAGGACGGATCATCCGGCGAATCACCAGGCCCACTTGCTCATCGTCCAGCATCACCTCGACCCCCGGCTTCAAAGAACCATAACAAAAAGAAAACGGCCCCATCAGTTCAACCAAAGCCCAAGCCAACCACGCAAGGCAAGGTGAGTTGATACCACTTGGAATGGATACAATGAATAGATTGATCAAGACTGACTAATTGATCTATTTGGTCTTTTTTTCATAGTCTTGCTCTTCAATTAGCAAACGAGCCAGAACACCGTCTGGCAGTGTAGCTGGAGCCTCATCAAGTGGCACACCCCGATCATCAAAGAGAGCGCAATCAGATAAGTTGGATCAAGCAGCAGATGAAGACGTTGTGGAAATCAAAACCTAGGTGGTGGTGTTCTATTTATCTAACAACTATCATAATTCATTTTATGTATAAACCCAAGGCAAAGACGCAATCACATATTTGATACAAGCGCACAATCAGAATCAAATTATGTTATATTTTATTAAGCTGAAAGCCATAATTCCATAATTATCTCAAATTATACTCGAGTAAAGCAGTGAAACATTATACAAATAAATTAAATCATCAGTATTATTTATTCCTTTACAATTCATTAGAACACTACACACAACAATATCCGCACAAATCAATACGATACATATATAATCATCAACGGAAATGTGATACATACAGTTAGAATCAGAATAGTCAAAATAAATAGATCAATAAATAGATAACACATCAAATAAACATGGAAGATAACATATTGGAAAGTGATTAATAGTTTTTTTGGGTAAACAAAAAGAATAGAAAGAAAAAAATAAGGGAGAGACATCCCTAGAATGAGGCTCAGATGCGAAAATGATGGAGGTTGAAAGCTTAGATGAAGAAAATACAAATAATGTAGTCAAAGTTGATCATCATCATATCACTTTATTCCAATTGAAGAGACAAAGAAAGAATACAAATATTACATACCTAAATTAAAAGCTAAGATTGAAATGATCAAGTGATTAGACAATTGGTTTAATGAAGATTGAAATGCAATATTTAGATTGAAATGATTTAGAATGAATAGCAGGGCAAAATGCGAAATTACAGATGATGATTGATGATTGATTGAAGCCAAGGATATCAAGAAATTTATTGTACAGAGCTCAGATCAAGACTGAATTGATTCAATTGATCTAGGGCGAGATACTGGGACAGGAAAGTGGAGTAAACAAACTTACATACATAAACCTACATACGTGAGATACAAATAGATCCATCAATTCAAAAGCACCAAATAAATCTAAAATAAACAACGAGAAAGCCAAGAAAAGAAAGGAAGGAGTTAGCACATATGTAAACAATACATATCTGAATTAATGATCAAACTCGAAATTAAGATCAAGGAAGACAAGAGCAAACCAAGAAGGCCAAGATGGGAGTGTGAAGAAGAGTTAATCTATGGTGTCAGGTGACTCAGAAAAGAATAACAGAAGAGGTAGAAAGATCTTACGCATGAAGAGGGTCAAAAATCGAATTTTAAGATTGAAAGAGTGTTCAACATCAATTTAAGGAGGGGTGGGATCAAAATTGACATTGATGAATTGCTTGGACCAAAGGGATGGTGCGAGAAAAGAACAGAGATCACCTACGTATATTAAAAAAAAAAAACCAAAAAAAAAAACCACAGCAGAAGCGGAGAATGGTGCCAAGTGCAATCAGAGTTGTTTTGTGTGGAAAAAGGGTGGTTGTGGCGAAATTGCATGAGATGGGCAGTGATAGGGTGGATTGTAGGAGATAAAAGGACAGGTCTTGAGGGGGTTTTCTTCTTTCCTCCATCATGGGATTTTTTTCTATCCTTTCATCCATACTTCGAATCGTGGAAATCGTGTGTGTTATTCAAAAGTGTCCGCGTTTTTTCTCTTATTTTTTGTCTTGAGTGTTGAAGTGTTTTCTTATATTGAAAGTGTTTGAGTGTTAGTGTCTGGGTTCGTCGTATCAAGTGTTTTTTTTGACTCAATCAGCGTTATTGTCATTGTGCCAAGGTGCGAATTCATTATTATCAAGTGTGATTTGCAAACTGTTGTGGTTTTCTTTGTTTTACTGAGCTCAATTGTCAAGACTTAAGCTTGTTAGAATTGTCTCACTCTATTTCTGAACTTCATACTCAAGGTTGAGGGCAGCTTAACAGCACCCATAGTTTCACCCGCTCTTACCAGTGGTGATTCTTCCCCTCTCCGGCTCAGCCTACGCTAGACTGCGTAGGAGTTCTACATCTGGTGACTCTGCCCGGGCAATTCGAAACAACTTCTGTGTCTTTGCAGGTGCACTTCCGCTTTTTGGTTTCAACAAATCAAAAAAATTCATTATATCATCAATTATCATTACATCTCAAAATATCTCAAGTCAAAATTCAGTAATTCTCGACTCTCAACATGTCATCTCAAAATATTCTTGGTCAAGGATTAAGTTCAACTCAAATTGCGGCAGATAAAGCATTAGCAGTAGTAGGAAGTAAAAGTGCAGACAGTATTCATGGTGGTAAAGGGGAAGCTATGGCGGACAAAATGTTATATAGGGAAAAGGAGGATAGTGGAGAAGAATCGGAGGACAATGTGACGGCAAGGGGTTTAGGAGTAGAAGGACCGGTGGAGGAGGAAATTGTATCAATGGAAGATGTAGAAGGTATGATAAAAAATGGTGGAATTTCAATTCAGGATGCAGAGGAGTATTTAAAGGAGGCGGAGTTACAAGCGGAGAATATGAAGAAGGTGTTGAAATCATTAAAAGATTCAAAATCAAAGGAAGAGATGAAGGAAAAAACAAAGAAGAAAAGTAAGGGGAAAAGAAGGAAATATTACAGTGATAGTAGCAGTAGTAGTAGTGAAAATAGTTCAAGTTCAGAGGATGAGAGTGAGGTGGAAATTAGGAAAAAGAAAAAGAGTACTAAGAGGAAGAAAAAAGTTGTGAAGATTGAACCTCAAGATTCACACTTACGGTATAGTCGTGGCGATGATGTTCAAAAGTTTCTACGGGACTTTGAGGTTGCGGCAAATGTGGATGGAGCTAGTGGTGTGGATATGGCAATGCAAGTTTGTGCATTTGTGAACGGGAAGGATTTGAAAGAGGAGATCAAGGAACTCAAAGGCTGGGGTGAAGGAGAATGGGACTGGAAATTATTAAAGATGGAAATGAAGGACCGGTATGCATCAATTTGGGAGGCTCCTAAGTACACGGTGGAAGATCTGAAGGAGTTAGCTTTGGATTCTGAAAGTAATGGTGGTATTGATTCAAAGTTTGAATTTGAAGGTTTTAGACATAAGTTTGACAGTATTCTTGTCTACCTGAAAAAATATGATTACATTGATTCAGAAGATGAGATCTGCAATTATTATTACAGAGCTTTTTCAGATATGATGCAAAAGAAGATTAAGGAAAGGTTACGTAGTGATGGAGATTTACGGAGGACAAAGGATGGAAGGCACCGGTTGCCAGGATGGAAGGTACTTAAGAAGACAGTACATATGGTAGTACAAGATGAGGTAGAATTAGTGTTTGAAGAGTTAAGAGGAAAGAAGGAAGTAGAGACTAAGAAGGATGAAGAGCTTAAGGAGAAGGTGGTGCAGAAGGATAAAGAGAGACGGGGAATGAAAATGGAAGGACTAAACAAGAAGATTGGAGGAAAGTCAGCTGATGAAGCAACAATTAGTGAATTAGTCAGACAGTTTGCGGCATGGAGTGGACAGGGGATAAGTAGGCCTTTGGCTCTGAATCCAAACGGTCAAGTCCATGGAGGATTTCAAAACAATTCTTATGCTGGACAACAAAACAATTTTGTTCCACCACCTCAAAATAGAGGAGGACCAGCACCCCATTACAACTCTGGTACTTATTTTAGAAATGGACAACAAGGTCAGGGTGCATCAGGCCAGGATTTCAACAACGGACTGGGTTTCAGCAACAACAACACCAGTGGACAGTATAGAAACTTTGGTATGAATAGAGGAAGAGGAGGATATGGTGCAAATAGAGGTGGAAGAGAAGGTTATAATTTTAATTCTCAATGGAATACTTCAGCAGGCCAGTATCAAGGAAATCATGGCAATCAACAACCACCAAGTGGACCATATGGACCACCACCCAACAATGGTCCTCCTAAAGCAGAATTTCAGCAGTCCACCTTTCGAGCTGGACCGTTGATGTGTTACTATTGTGCAAAAGAGGGTCATGGTCATAATAGATGCCCGGATAAGCAACGGGATATAAATGATGGACTTGTTACTGAACATAATAATACTTATATACTATCAAATGGAGTAGTAGTCAGGTGGGATAGTAGTAGGCCTATCAGGGCAGTAGTTGCAGACTATTCATTACAAATAGAACAAGCTAAAATTGCGGCAAAGGCTGCAGCAGTCAATCAAATTACACCTCCAGCAGAGGCAGCTAAAGCAGCTGCAGTACCTGAAAAGACTGTTGTTACTGGGATATTGACTAAAGATCAATCTGGTGGACCTCAAATTCAAGAACTTAGAGCTAGTTGTGGAATATTAGAAGATTGGAAGGTGCCTGGAGTTACTAGTAGAGGATTCAAAGCTGCAATGGCAGGAGCGGGAACTAAAGTGTATGATGTGGAAGTAAAAAGAGGCAGTGGAAAAGCTGAACCGGTTGAAGCACCAAAGAAGAAGAAAGTTACAATACGGGAAGAGGGAGATCAAGAAGATGAAATCATGGAATTAGCAGAGGATGAAGACAGTAGTGAAGATATACCTCTAGCAAAATTAAAACAAAAGAAGAAGGCAACTGTGGTGGCTCCAAAGATTGACAAGAAGGATATAATTAAAGGAAGGTTTGAGAGACCGGTAGAGAAAATTTATGAAGGTGTGATGGATAATGTAGTGACTAAAATTATGAAGACCAAGATAGAGGCGGAAGTAGGAGAACTGTGCTCAATCTCACCAGCATTAGCAGATCATGTCAAGAAGCAGGTTTCAAAAAGACGGGTAGTAATTCCAAGGATTATCAAACCTTTGAGAGCAGCTACAGGTGGAATAGAAGAGGAGGAGTCATCTTCAGAGGATGAGAGTGATGTAGAAGACGTGTTGTATTCATGTCCTTTGGGGTATTTGGAGATCATGTTGGGAGGAAAAAAGAAAAGGGTGAAGGCCTTGGTGGATTCAGGTTCACAGATTAATATTTTACCTGAATCAGTGGCAGCAGAATTAGGGTTGACAGGAGTAGTATCTATTAAGTCTGGTGTTAGGGGTATAGGTGGGCAAAGAACTGAATTGATTGGAATTGCAGAAGCGGTGGAAATAGTAGTTGGTACCAAGGTTCAAGGCGTGGCACATTTCTGGGTGGCTAAAGGAGACAAGTGTCCAATTATACTAGGACGGCCTTTCCTTATGGACTTTAGAGCACAAATTGAGTTTGGGAAGGTGATAGGGGAACGGTTGACTTTGCGTGATGAGAGGGGACTTTGGACTCGGTTCACAATTTGTCAGCCAGATGATGGTGATTGGGAGCGTGAATTGAATTTAGGAGAAAAGAGGACAACTTTGGTGGAAGTACAGCTAGCAAGGTTACAGCATGAGGTTCAGGAAGAAGATAGTAGTGTGGTCCTGGATTATGTGGAAGAAGTCTCCGCTGAAGGGTATATGGTGTTATAATCAGTGTTGGTGAAGCAATGGGCATTCAGCATAATAAAAATCCAAGTAACCTTGGATGTCTATCACCAACTAGTGGCTAATAGGGGGACTTGGTGTTTCTTTCTTTCAGTTTTTTCTTTCTTCCTCAGTTTTTCTAGTTTCTTTCTCTCTCTGTTTTTTAGTTATCATTTTCTCTTTTATTTTGGCGGTGTGGGATAGGAAGACGAGGATGGTGGATTATGGCAGGAATGGGTAGTATTTATAACAAAACAACAAAAGTAGTAGGGTAATGGGGTGGGCACAACAAATCATTAAATTAAATATTCAACATTCAAATCAACCAAGCTGAATAATTGGACAACTACTTAAATCATTTTTTTTTTCTTTTTTCATTTTTTCATTTCTCTTTTTCATTCTTTCTCTTTTTTCATTTCTCATATATCTACTTCATATTATCAAATCATTAGCAGGGGGCACGGGAAGGGTACTAGCTACATACATTAACAATTAAACAAAATCAAATTACATAACACAAACAAAATGGATTACTGCTAAAAGTTTTTTTTTTTTAACTTCTCTTATTTTATTTCTTTCTTTTCTTTAGTTATCAAAATTATTTTCTCAAAATTACTCTCATCATAATTTCTGTTATATTTTCTTTTCTTTTCTTTTTCAGTGGTTGGATTTGGGATGTTGAGGATGGTGGATAGTAGGCAGGAACAGATAGTCAAAACAATTGAACAACAATATACAAATATTTCAAGTTAAAACAAAGCAAATATATAATACAAATCAAAATCAAAATCTTCAAATTACATACAAACAAGTTAACAGTATATTAATCATTACAGTTATAAATTAGGATCACTCAAGTTTGGGATATGTTTCTTTCTTCTTTCTTCTTTCTTTTCTTTAAGGGGATGGGTCAGGACAGATGAGGATGGAGGATTAGATGGCTGGTACGGATAGCAAATTACATTAAACAATTGTAGTAGGGGGACTGCGGTGGGACAAATAACTTACAAAATTAAGATAAATCAACAAGTCAAATAAACAAAGAAAAATGGATTACTACTACACATATAAAATTTTTTTTATCACAACATGATTACAAAAGTATTACATCAATTTTTCAAGGTTCATTGTTACACAGAATTATCATGGATATGTTTCTCTTTCTTAAACTTTCTTTTATCATGGGGACGGGAATGGAACGTAGAGGATGGTGGATAGTTGGCCGGTATTAGATTATGAGTGTTACAATACAAATCAAATCAGATTCAATTCATTTAAAGCAAATCACATTATATTATAACAATTTAAGTCTGTAGTAGGGGGTTTGGGGTGAGGCTGTGCATTAACAACATCACAATCAAAGCGGCAACAAAATTACAATAAGATTACATAGAAATGGTTACTACTACAGCAAACTTCCTTTTTTGCAGTTTTCAAATTCTACGGGAACAAGATATGAAGCAACAAGAGTATTAGATTGGTGGCAATTGGATAGTTTACGTCAACATTTATGATGACAGCTGCGGAAGATTTCAGTTTACGCATTAAAGACTCAATATTTGATTTTATGCAGAGTGTGCATTTGATGGGACGACACAACACTCGAGTTTATTTATGACATTACATTTTGAAGATACAAAGATAAATTTATTTCTTGAGAATTAGTACAAGTTTGAATTGGAACGGCATGGAAGGAGCGTGAATTTGTTATTATTGTCAAGGCCTAGATAGAGGTTACTTGTGGTTTTTTTAGATATATTAGTTGAATTATGGGAATAAGAAATAATTATCAAAATATCTCAAAGTTACGGTTACAAGCATACAAGAAAGTTGAGAAGTTGGTAGCAGATACACAGGACGAGGACAATTTCATATCAAGTCAGAGATGATTGAATTAGAAGACAAAGCAGAGGTTTTTCATTTAAGTTGGGGGAGGCAACTCAAGATTACGGCAATTTTTATTCAAGTTGGGGGAGGTGGTCATCAGTCATATTTTTCAAAGCGTACAAATTCATAATCAAGATTTTTTCAGCAGCGCTGAGGACAGCGTGGAAGTTGGGGGAGGATGTGGAAATCAAAACCTAGGTGGTGGTGTTCTATTTATCTAACAACTATCATAATTCATTTTATGTATAAACCCAAGGCAAAGACGCAATCACATATTTGATACAAGCGCACAATCAGAATCAAATTATGTTATATTTTATTAAGCTGAAAGCCATAATTCCATAATTATCTCAAATTATACTCGAGTAAAGCAGTGAAACATTATACAAATAAATTAAATCATCAGTATTATTTATTCCTTTACAATTCATTAGAACACTACACACAACAATATCCGCACAAATCAATACGATACATATATAATCATCAACGGAAATGTGATACATACAGTTAGAATCAGAATAGTCAAAATAAATAGATCAATAAATAGATAACACATCAAATAAACATGGAAGATAACATATTGGAAAGTGATTAATAGTTTTTTTGGGTAAACAAAAAGAATAGAAAGAAAAAAATAAGGGAGAGACATCCCTAGAATGAGGCTCAGATGCGAAAATGATGGAGGTTGAAAGCTTAGATGAAGAAAATACAAATAATGTAGTCAAAGTTGATCATCATCATATCACTTTATTCCAATTGAAGAGACAAAGAAAGAATACAAATATTACATACCTAAATTAAAAGCTAAGATTGAAATGATCAAGTGATTAGACAATTGGTTTAATGAAGATTGAAATGCAATATTTAGATTGAAATGATTTAGAATGAATAGCAGGGCAAAATGCGAAATTACAGATGATGATTGATGATTGATTGAAGCCAAGGATATCAAGAAATTTATTGTACAGAGCTCAGATCAAGACTGAATTGATTCAATTGATCTAGGGCGAGATACTGGGACAGGAAAGTGGAGTAAACAAACTTACATACATAAACCTACATACGTGAGATACAAATAGATCCATCAATTCAAAAGCACCAAATAAATCTAAAATAAACAACGAGAAAGCCAAGAAAAGAAAGGAAGGAGTTAGCACATATGTAAACAATACATATCTGAATTAATGATCAAACTCGAAATTAAGATCAAGGAAGACAAGAGCAAACCAAGAAGGCCAAGATGGGAGTGTGAAGAAGAGTTAATCTATGGTGTCAGGTGACTCAGAAAAGAATAACAGAAGAGGTAGAAAGATCTTACGCATGAAGAGGGTCAAAAATCGAATTTTAAGATTGAAAGAGTGTTCAACATCAATTTAAGGAGGGGTGGGATCAAAATTGACATTGATGAATTGCTTGGACCAAAGGGATGGTGTGAGAAAAGAACAGAGATCACCTACGTATATTAAAAAAAAAAACCAAAAAAAAAAACCACAGCAGAAGCGGAGAATGGTGCCAAGTGCAATCAGAGTTGTTTTGTGTGGAAAAAGGGTGGTTGTGGCGAAATTGCATGAGATGGGCAGTGATAGGGTGGATTGTAGGAGATAAAAGGACAGGTCTTGAGGGGGTTTTCTTCTTTCCTCCATCATGGGATTTTTTCTATCCTTTCATCCATACTTCGAATCGTGGAAATCGTGTGTGTTATTCAAAAGTGTCCGCGTTTTTTCTCTTATTTTTTGTCTTGAGTGTTGAAGTGTTTTCTTATATTGAAAGTGTTTGAGTGTTAGTGTCTGGGTTCGTCGTATCAAGTGTTTTTTTTGACTCAATCAGCGTTATTGTCATTGTGCCAAGGTGCGAATTCATTATTATCAAGTGTGATTTGCAAACTGTTGTGGTTTTCTTTGTTTTACTGAGCTCAATTGTCAAGACTTAAGCTTGTTAGAATTGTCTCACTCTATTTCTGAACTTCATACTCAAGGTTGAGGGCAGCTTAACAGCACCCATAGTTTCACCCGCTCTTACCAGTGGTGATTCTTCCCCTCTCCGGCTCAGCCTACTCTAGACTGCGTAGGAGTTCTACAACGTAAGCATCCCAGACCCAGCTCACCTTCCATGATCAACCAAGGTTCATGCGATATCTTCCTTTACATTTAGGTCTTTGAGATACCAAAAGATATCAACCTTGATCAAGACTCCGAGATCGAGTTTGTTGGGGACAACAGTGAACCTGGATATAACACAGTCCGATCAAACAATGTTCAGGACTTGCTCATGTACTTCTATCCACCTAAAGTAAGTAATTTTCTCAGTTTTTGTTGAGTAATGTCAGTCGATTTCTATCACCAAACTGACTGTAGTACCGCTTCTGTAGGGTCGACTGCACAAGTGTAAATGGTGTCCCAAGTCGTACTCTGCTGGGGATTGATCTTATTGGGGCCTACGGAGCCATCAAGATGGTGCAGAGGGCCGAACTCAATGTGTGAACCGTCACAAAGCAATAGCGGCCGGTGTCGCTCTCCCACCTTCTTACACTGAGAAGCTGCAGGCTCAGAAGCAGTTGGCAAAGTCGGGCAAATTGGACTTGTATCTATCTGGACCCGCATTTTCAGCTGACCTGGTGAACATGATCTTGGTCATGTGGGTGGTTCGACATGCTCTACCTTGGTCCCGATTCAAAGATCCCCTCCTACGTACTGCTTTTCACTCGGTCAATCAACCTGCAGTTGTCCGGTCAAAGACTTGGGCAGCTCAGCAATCAATCCATCTCTTGGCTGGATTGCACAACAAGGTGATCGACACTCTTAAGGTATGTCCGTCTTTGTGCAAACTTGCTATGTTCATCTATCTCATAATTTTAATATGTTTCTTTTTTGACTTATCATGTATCAAGCAAAATGAAGGTAAATTTTGCTTGATACATGATGTTTGGACTACCAAAGGGAACCGTTACGCCTTTGTGGGTGCATCAGCTAATTACATCGACAGTAATTGGGAATATAAATTGACACACCTTACTCTGAAGATGGTCGCATGGCAACACTTTGGAGCCCTTCTTGCAAGACCCGTAGGACGCTTTCTAATCCGACACGGGCTTCACAAAAAGATAAGTAGTCTCTTTTTCTCTTCTATTTCTATCCTTTTTTGCTCATTCTATTTTTTAAAACCTACTCACATGTTTGCTCAGACCACCAACAGTGGTGGCAACAATGGTCCAATGGCTGTGGAGCTGCAGTCAATGTTTTCAAAAGCCGACAACTCCGTCTATTGGGATCAATCAGGACACCATATCCGATGTTATGCACATAAGCTCAACTTGACAGTTGGCCATGGTTTGAAAGCAATTGGTCAAAAGGTAAGTACCATGAAGCCAACTACTCCACATGGATTGGCTCTGCCAATTCCTGCTCTCGAGGTGAACAATGGCAAGGGCCACATTCAAGTTGACAATCCAGAGTCGGATGAGGATGAGGCTGGTCTTCCTGACCAGCCTGATGGTGTTGATGACGAGGATAACATTGAGGATGAGAAGCTTGGAGAACAAAACCTGGACTTACCAGAGGATGTGGTCGCACAGGCCCTTACTAAGGTGAGCACTGATTTTCTTATTGGTCTTATCTTTCTATGTACAATCGCTTATGCTTTCAATTTTGCATACAGGTTGATACAATTTCCGGTCAAATTGCAAGTAGTGCTGCACGACGTAGTGATATCAAGGCGTGTGCCACTCGTTTGGGGTACAAGGGTTGCATGCTTAAACGGCCTTGTAAAACACGGTGGAACAGTCATTACGAAAGCCGTCAGATTGCTTTGGAGGCTCAAGAGGTATGTATTTCATCATTCTGATTCCTGTTCTTGTTCTCATATATTATTTGTTATCCAGGTCATCAACTCAATGATCACGGCAGATCGAAAGGCGTGTTTTTTTAAGGGCATTACCATCTCATTGTAGGAATGGGATGCAGTTGAAATGGTCAACAAGGTGCTGAAGGTAAGTTTATCTTCGCCATCAAACTTTTTCAGAATCAACATACTGACCATCAACTTCTTGCTAGACCTTTGTTGACGCAACTGCTCGGGTTGAGGGCAATGGCCCTACTGGCTGCGTCTTACTAGCCAAATATAAACGTGTCATATCCAAGCTCAGAACCCATCAAGCAGAAGCCATCACCTTTCCAAGCCTCACCAAGTCGATCAACATCATGATCGAGTGGCTCACCAAGTACCAGAACGAGGCAGCGGATAGTGAGGCCATAGCTTTGGCGACCATCCTCAACCCACGCTTTTGAGGAAAGTTCTTCACGCTTTACTACCCCAAACAGGGCGCTTCTGCTCACGCAGCCATCCAGACTGCTTTCAATATTCAGTTGGAAGAAGCTGAGGTACTTAACACATCCCCTCCACCTGACGATTGCAATGGTAATGCCGAGACCAACAAATTCGACATCTTTGGCGTTGCGACTGGGGGTACTGAGACTTCAGCTAAGTCTGAACTGGAGGAATACCTGCAAGGACAATTCCCAATCAAGAGGGATGAAACACCTCTTGGTTGGTGGAAGGTTTGTCTCATTATGTTTTAATGTTTTTGTGTAACTTTGATATTGATGTTGACTTATTCTTTTTGGACAGGAACATTCACACCACTTCCCCACCCTTTCCAAGCTAGCACGTGACTACCTGGCGATCTCAGCAATGTCATGCGCTTGTGAGAATTGTAGCAGATGGAATTTTTGAGGATGCCTCCAAGGCACTTGAATGCTATATAGCGGGACTAAACAAAAAAAACTTAGGATCACATTTCATGAATCTAAAGTATCAGGTATCAAACAAATTTTACGACTCTATCATTTCACTTTACAAAGTATAGCCAGTTTTATATACCATCTTTCTCAAAAAGCTTGTCCTTCAAGCTTTTCAGAGATAGACGGTTGTTTGTAAACCGACCCGATGATCACGCTGATCTCGCATAAGCCAGGTCAACTTTGACCTGGCCAAACACCCCAACCCGTGCTCTCCCCGTCCCCAATCGAGATCGAAATCCGATCTGAATCGACGGGACTGGGATCAATCTCGAGGATCCGGTAAACAGCTCCATCCATCCATTCCTCTTCTTTCATCGACCGTTTCTTTTTTTTTCTCGTTGTTTCTTTTCTTTCATCCATCTCAATCAAATTCATTCGATCAAATTCATTCGATCAAATCAAATTCATTCATATCAAATTCATTCAAATCAAATCCAATCTCAAGAAATCAGATCGTTTTTAGTTTAATCATTCATCTTGATCATCAAAAAGAGAACCAACTCACAATCGATATCCAACCGCCATGAGTTCGACTCCAGATGTTGTGATAGTATCAGTTGAGTATCTCACTTTCAGGTTCAAAGAGCCTCTTTACTGATTGTTTCTGTGTTTATTCATTTGCTATTTAGGCTGCGACTGAGCCGTTGCTCAACACGGGCATCAACCTTTCAATCGATTACACCATTTGGATTCGGAAGACGAAATCCGGGAAACAATCCGGCGAGCCAACTTGGGAAGCTACCAAGCCAGCCAAGAAGCTCAACGTTTTGGTCACCGGCATGAGCATAACGTCGTTCGAATCCGGCAAGGCTCAGATTTTCTCTGAGATCAAGGAATCAAAACCGGAGGCTTTCACCCTACTACGCGCGGCTGATAGTGGCGAGAGCGACTCCGGGAGCTTAAATTGGCATGCATACATCTCCATGAGCCGAGCTTACCCAAAGACTGGAGATCGGATGGTCTTCATCACCAACGATACCGAATGGTCGGAATGGCTGCAAGTGTGTAAGGCATCTAAAGATAAAACCTGTGGTCTTCATCTCATGATAGAAAACCCTGGTTTGGCACATAAAAAAAGAAGACAGGTACGTTTTTATATCTCATCAGCGCTTGCCTAATCAAAACTGACTGAACTTCTTTCCTCTGCAAGAACAAGGCTCTTTTGATTGGGGCGGCGAGGATCAAACGCCGACACAATCGCCACGCTGCCAAGCGGGCAAAGAAAGCAAAAAAATCGAAAAAATTGAAGAACGATAACAATGAAGGTCTTCCTCAAGACAATCTAGCCTTAGACGATGACGCGGACAATGCCAAGGACGTGGAATTGTCCACAGATGATCATTCCTCCCAGGTAAGATTCCCTTTCTTCAATCCCATTTGGCGCAATGTTGATCCATCATGGGTCTTGTCTTGAACTTGTAGGGAACTGAAAGCACTTGTGGTGACAGTGATACCAATGCCATCAAGATTGTAACCGGCGATATCTACAAACGCCACCTGATCAAGACCACATACTGCACTTCGACCCCTGTTTATGTTGACCCACTCAACAAAAATCGTTTTTTTTACATCACCGCTGTAGAACTCTTTCAGAACTGGCTGAAAGCAGAGCTGAGGAGGGGAAGTAAGAAGACAACAAAAGACAAACAACCACAAAAAGAACAATAATAAGTCTTGAGTGGTGAATGAAAGACTTCAAACAGAGAAATGCCCTTCTCAATAAGGGACTTTGATTACTATGAATTAAATTTAAGACCTACAAGTCTTTGGATTAATAAAAACCAGGCTAAAAGAGGACAATAATTTCAAAGATAACACTTTCTAGGCGCACTCAGGCACCAATACCAATGAGCAAATGAGTACCAAACTCAACAGGAAATTATTAAAAGAAAAATAAGGGTCTAGTATTATAAAATTCCAACTCTCACTAGTTGTTTAACCTGAATAATAATAATAAAAAGATACAAGCTTATTTCTATATTCTAATAATAATTTTTGCTAATTAAAAAGGGGACAAAAATCCCTACAAATGATACCAAATTATAAATAAAAAAATAAGAGCACACAAAGAAAGAAAGATTACAAAAATCCACCCTCAAACTCGAAATTCCACTTCCACTAGCTTTTACACACAGTTCTCATCAATCAATCCCCAAATTAAATTTGATAAACACATTCACTACACACACATTAATAATTAACAAATTTTTAAGCACCCAATTCCCACTAAAACTTGGCTGTTTACCACAAAATCTGAAATTCCGCCCATTTACCCTTCAAGCTCAAATTAAAATGAAATGAGAAGTCATATGAAAATTCTGAAGAGACAGAAAGAAAGAGAATCTTCCGCTCTACAACTTTGCTCAGCAAAGCTAAACTCTAACTCTGATGGTTGTACCTTTAAAAAGCAAATGAAAATTGAAGGAAAATTTCGAAATTGTAATTTACCCAGTTTACCACTTGTATTACCACTAATGACAGTTGATCTGATTATTAAAGTTAATTTTGAGTTGAAAATGCGCCAGTAGAATCTACCCCAACCAACATCTACTCTGCAAAAGTGTTGTGGTACCCTTAATTCAAGGTTTCATGATCAGAAATCCAAATTTCTCAGTTGTGGAATGTAATTTTCGAATTTCATAATGTCGAAAATTGCAATATGTGAATGTGAATTATAATTTTCAATGTTATTAGTGCTGAACTTTGTGGTGGTACCCTTGAAGTATATTGTTCCCTTATCTTCTACCCCAAAGCTTATTTCAGTTTACCACTGCCCCAATTATTCAGAGTCTTCAATTTTCGAAATTTAGCCTTATTTAAACCCATAGCAGAAAACCCATAATTCCCTGTATCACTCCTCAAAACCATAAATAAATTAATCACCCATCTTTAACCCCATAATTTCGACTTTTGGCTCCAATTCCTTCATTACCACATAACACATAACCCATAAAAAAATAAAAATAAAAAAAAAATAAAAATAAAAATATAAAATAAATATGATTAAAATAAAAAATTGAATTAATAAAATTAAAAAAATAAAAAAAAATTACTTAAAGAATAAATAAATATGTTAAATAATAATATATTAAAAATAAATTGTATTGATAATAAATTTTAAAATGATAAAAAAATATGATAGAGTTAAAAATAAAAATAAAATTTTAAAAATAAAAATAAAAAATATGAACTAAATTATAAATATGATTAAAAAATATTAACGTTATATAAAAAATAAATTAAATATATGAATAAATAAATAAATAAATTGATAAGTAAATATAGAATAAAAATTGATTAATTAAAAAAATAAATAAAATAAAAATATATTTAAAATTAATTAAAATTAAATCAAAATTGAAATCAGCAATTTCTGATTTCCACAGCCTCCCCCAAAACCACATGATGTCCCCATCATGCCAACTAAGTAAAATACGTCTATAAGATGAATACTGACTCCCCCAAAACACAATGGTGTTTGCCTCCGCCACGTCATCAAATAAAATCAAGAATAGGATTGTGAAGTACTTTGAGAATTTGATGAGTTGAGATAATTGAGAATTGAGAATTAATATGAGTTGTGAATAATTAAATATATCTGTAAGTAAATAATGATACTTCAAAGTTCAAGATCAGATATTATTGAATCTTGAGCGTGTATTTTAATGTTTGATACGTAATATAATCTTGTATTATAAAATTGACTCTAATGAATTAAAATACACAAGTAACCCCTTATTGTAAAAGACGAATAAGGGTCCATTTCCACGTCTTCCAAACTACCCACCACTCCTCTCACATCTTTCAGTGAGGACCTTTCCCAATACCAGATAAAACCTAACCGAAGAAAAAGAAAAAAAATGAAAAGAAACCGTAACCAAATAGCCTTAACCGTAACACCCTCATATGAATTTTGCCCATGTAAATTTTAGTTAAACCGCCAATGCTGCCAATGCCTGCTGTAATAATTGTGAATGATCTTGCCCTGAATTAATTGTGTGTAAGATGAAAGAAACCATCATAAAAAATTAAGAAAATGAAAATAGAAAGAAATGAAAGAAATGAAAAGTGAAGAACCCGCCGCAACTATATGATTTTGTTCCCTCTTCACTTGTTTGATTTTGAATACCCCATAAATTTAATTGTTTTGATAATATTTAATACCGCACCCAAAGAAAAAGAAAGAAGAAAAAATGAAATAAAATAAGAAACATAACCAGATTCTATAATAAAGATTTTGACCGCAACTAATTTGAGATAAAATTTGAAACCCGCCTCTATGATTGTTTTAATTAATGATATGAACCCATGACCACAAGTCTATATGAATAAATAAATGTCTACCCTGCCTGAATGAGATAACTTCTGCCGCTGTTTTGTTGTAATAAGTTGTTGTTGTATCTCCTGATTGATTGTATTTTGATAATTGATCTGAAACCCACACCATGAAATAAATTGAAAGAAATATAAGATAAAAAGAAAAATAGAAACATAACCATGAGTTGATAAAAGATGAGTGTAACCAAACTCTGCCGTAACCACTAAAAAAAAGAATCCACCTCTATAACATAAATTTGAACCAAACCACTTAAATCAAATTTACTACAATGACCCAAATCCACCACTTGTGCTTAAAGCAAAACCCTAAAACAAACAGTAACCCATATAAAAATGTCAAACCACCATCAAAAATGTAGTAACCATTAAATACCATGTGAAACAAAATTCAATCAATATTCTCAATGTGTAATTAAGAAAGAATTAATCTTGAAGAAAACAGGCATCCACAGTCCAATCAGGTGGCTTAAGTGCTGGTGCAAGAAACGGATCTCTTGGTATGCTCTGTCTTTGAGTCAATGAATTTGTAAAACCCCCTGATGTATCCTGTAAAACCCTACCAATCTTGCCCCGTGTATTATTTCCAGAAGCTCCAATAAAATATCCTCCTCTTTCGAAATCAACAAGTCCTATGATCGTTGCCTTCATTTCCAAGCCGTCACCCATGTTTTTCAAATTGATTTTATCTCCATCCTTTGAGTTTTCACCTGATAATTTAAGTCTACTTAATTTCCTCTTTTCCAAACTTGCTTCCCCACTTCTTGCCTTGAATTTCCCATTACTTGCACACGTACCACCATAGAAATTTTCAAACTCCTCATCATTTGCCAAAAGATTAAATTGAGAAAAGAATAACTCATGAGAGAAATCAGAGGAATTGTACATGTGAGGTTGATTATCATTACCAATATGAAAAGTTGAAGTTTGAGGTGACAAGTCAAATTCAATTTGATGCAGTTGATCAGGTGGAACAGGGGTTTCTTGCTGCATCCTTACAATAGCCCCATGTAAAGATCCACCTACAACTCTTTTAAATGCCTTTGATTTTCATCAACATCTTCCTTAACCAGTTTCCATACTTTCTTCCTGCTATTTGCATATCTATGTCTTCTCAAAGACTGATTTGACCTTAATTCTTCATTTTGATAAACTTGAGGAGGCCAATCCATCCCAGGAATACTTCTTTGAAATTCACTAGCTTTACCGTCACAAGTTGAAAATCTTGCAACCATACCTCTATCATCAACCATTGAAATCCTTTCACCGTACTTCTCCGAAAACTGACAATTTGCTTCAAAATCAACTAAGAAAGGTCTACCTAAAATAACTGGTGCATCACCTGTAGTTAAAAAGAAGTGAACTTTCCCTTGAACATGATCACCAATCAAAACTTGAACATTTTCAACAATTCCAACTAATTCAGCTTCATTGTTAACAATACCACGTAATGCCATCTTGATCTTGACATGTGATTCTAAACCCATGCTATAAGCAAAATCCACATTCATAACATTAATCTGAGATCCTGAATCAATAAGACATCTTGTAGTAATTTCATGATCGCCAAGTTCAACATTGCGAAATCCTAAAGGACATGAATATAACCAATTCTTCTGTCTACCTAAAATTGATCTTAATTTGCCAAAGTCCAAATTATTCAAGTCAGCATGATTCATTCTTCCAATATCTTCTTCTTGAATAATCTCATTGGTACGCCTAAAACCATCATTTGAACCTAAATTAACCTTCCTGCTGATTCCATTTCCAACATTACCACCTTTAATTTTCAATCCATCAACTAAATCCGGTACTAAATTAATCAATTCCTCTAATGTAAGTTGAGGAGCCTTCATTTCCTTACACTTATCAATTAAGCCTTCCAAAGCGCCATTCTTCTTGCTTGAAACAATACCAGGTGACTTTGATCTTGATTCTTCTTTCTTGATATTCTTCAAAGGTGAAATATAAGTAGGTTTTCTTGAACTCCTTCCATCTTCAATTGAAATGTCCCTCAAAACCTTATGTCTTCGATCTGGAGTGTTTGGATAACTCCCTGGTAACATCTCAATTTCTGAATCTGTACTTAAATCTTCAATTTGAGTACCTCTCTTCAATATCTTCTTTGGCGTAATTTGAGGCGTACTTGTAACCGGTAAGTCTCTTGAATTTTCTACAACTCCATCCCAACCAGGTGTTGAAAACCTTTCTGAATTCTCACGTCTAAATTGATCAGCTTGTTCTTCAGTAATAATAAGTTCTTCTTCTCTTCCTTTATCATTTCTTGAATTTGAATCAATATTAACACCTTCATTGTCTTGATCTAGATTAGCAAAACGTGGTGAAGTCCTTTTCTTGACCAAAGGATCCGCTTTCCTTCTTGCTGCATCTGATTCAAATATCACTCTTCTTTGACTTGAAATTGAAGGAACATTCCACTGACTCAATGAACCACAACTAGCCTTAACAGTTTCCTTGCCTTTATCTTCTTCTTTCTCAATCTTCACCTTATCCTGAGTAACCTTAGTTGAATTATCAATTACCACTCTTCTATAAGGCTTCTGATCCCATGGAATTCTTTCACCATTTGGAAGAAAGAAATTTTTACCATCAAACTTAACCAATCTATCATCAACATCCTTCTTAACATATGTACAATCATTAAGTGAATGACCTTCTCTATCACAATACCAACACATATACGCTGGTCTATCACCATCATTCCTCTTAAATTCATCATTTTCATTTCTATTACCATAATTGTTTCTTGAATAATTATTTTCTCTATTACCACCATAATTACCACGACCAGAATTACCATTTCCACTGCTACCATAAGTTCTTCCACCTGTAGCACCACCTTTCTTTAAATTTTCATTTTCCTTCTCAACAATTTCTAACCGCTTCTTCAACTGATCCAACAAATTACTTGAGCCGCTTGAATTACCTGAAATACCCAATGAAGTTTGACGTTGAGTTCTGAATCCTTCCATAACTGAAGCAACATTAATCTTCTTTGATACAGTAACTTCTTCATCATTCTGAGTTAAATCACCAAAAGCCATGTTCATTCTCATTACTCTACTAACGTAATTTTCCAACATACTCAATGGAACCATTCTGTAATGATGACCAACTTTCTTCAATTGTCCTTCACTATCCATTAAGATTTTAATTTGATGTTGAATATGAGATGAAAAAGCCTTGAAGTAATATCTTGCCATTGATCTTGAATCACTTGAATCAATTTGACCTGAACTCTTCAAATAAATTAACATTGTCTTGAATTTGTTTTCAAACTTGACATAAGCATCATTTGTTGAAATTCCACCTGCTTTTGATAAATCATCACATAATTTGTACAAGTCTTCATCAGTATACAAAGGTTGAGTACCTGCACCCCATAATTCATTCATTTCATTCTTCAATAATCTCCATCTTTGAGTTCTGTAACCTGCCATAGCTTCAATAACAGTCTTCATTTCGTCATCTTTAATAAAAAACTTGACTTGAAGACACTTATCTCTATCACTTGCATTATCAATTAAAGCTGCATCTTCAAAATCTCTTAAAAACCTTTCCATATCACCACCTGATTTAAATGATAAATTCTTGTCAACTGGTTGAATCTTGACTGGTTTCTTGTGATCTTCATCTTCACTACTGACTTCTTCATAAACAACTCTTCTTGTCTTCTTTGATTTAAATTGATTCTGAATTTGATCTTTCTTGTCTTGAAATTTAACGTTTCTCAATTTGAATTCATCTTCAATTTGTTCTTCTTCTTCTTCTGCAGTTTGAAATGATCTTTCAGCTTCTTTACCTAATAAATTGTCTTGAACTTGCTGAGCATCTTCATCTTCTTCTGAATTGTCACTATGATAAACTCCTTCATTCCTTAATTCTCTTCTACGCACCTTCTCATCTCTTGATGCCTTCATCTTGTCTTGCTTAAACTTTTGTAATAATTGAATCAATTCTTTTTCAGTTAAACCTTCCATTAAACTTGAAACATTTTCTTCTGAAACATCATAATTCTCTGATAATTCCTTGCCTTTTCCTTTATCTAAAATATCAAAACCACTTGAGCTAGCCTTGACATCTTCCTTATTCCATTCATTATCATATAAATTTGCCATTTTGAGTCTGATGAAATAAATAAATAAGTTAATGAATAAGATCAATCAATAACCACGAAATTCTTGATGACTTGATGAGTAACAATCAACTTGAATTAATAGTAGACCTTGAAGTGAATATAAATGAACTTGAATACCCAAATCAATTCTAAAAGACCTATATCCAGGTTCTTCTATCAAATGAAAACCAATAAATGATAAGTGAATGAGTTAATGAATAATTGAATCAATAACCACAAATGTCTTGTTGACTTGCTGAATAAAATTCAACTTAAAATAATAATAATTCTTGAATACCTGAACCAATAATCAATAAATTCTAAAAGACCAATATCCTGGTTCTTTTATCAAATGATACCAAATAACTTCAATACCAATCAAAGAGACCAATATCCTGGTGCTCTACACGAAATTAACAACTTCTGAATAAGTAAATTAATTTTCAAATAATAATAAATCTTGAAGTGAATAAATCTTGAACTTGAAAAACCCAAATCAATTCTAAAAGACCTATATCCAGGTGCTTCTATCAAATGTAACCTTTAAATTAAGACCACAATCAAGGAGACCAATATCCAGGTGCTCCACACGAAAATACCAATGAATTAAACACCAATATCTTCACCAATAACCAATAACAATAACAATTGAATTCTTGAAGACCAATAAATCCAATTCTGAGAAGACCAATATCCTGGTGCTTCTATCCAATAAAACCAATTACTAAAATCAAAGTAGACCAATATCCTGGTTCCACCACGAAATTAATATCCTACAATCAACCTTGATAACCAAAAGAACCCCTAGATGACTCAGTTGGAAGAGCAAACACCAAAAAGGGAAGAGGTAAGATCAAGAGTTGAGGGACCAGATGTAGAACTCTTTCAGAACTGGCTGAAAGCAGAGCTGAGGAGGGGAAGTAAGAAGACAACAAAAGACAAACAACCACAAAAAGAACAATTATAAGTCTTGAGTGGTGAATGAAAGACTTCAAACAGAGAAATGCCCTTCTCAATAAGGGACTTTGATTACTATGAATTAAATTTAAGACCTACAAGTCTTTGGATTAATAAAAACCAGGCTAAAAGAGGACAATAATTTCAAAGATAACACTTTCTAGGCGCACTCAGGCACCAATACCAATGAGCAAATGAGTACCAAACTCAACAGGAAATTATTAAAAGAAAAATAAGGGTCTAGTATTATAAAATTCCAACTCTCACTAGTTGTTTAACCTGAATAATAATAATAAAAAGATACAAGCTTATTTCTATATTCTAATAATAATTTTTGCTAATTAAAAAGGGGACAAAAATCCCTACAAATGATACCAAATTATAAATAAAAAAATAAGAGCACACAAAGAAAGAAAGATTACAAAAATCCACCCTCAAACTCGAAATTCCACTTCCACTAGCTTTTACACACAGTTCTCATCAATCAATCCCCAAATTAAATTTGATAAACACATTCACTACACACACATTAATAATTAACAAATTTTTAAGCACCCAATTCCCACTAAAACTTGGCTGTTTACCACAAAATCTGAAATTCCGCCCATTTACCCTTCAAGCTCAAATTAAAATGAAATGAGAAGTCATATGAAAATTCTGAAGAGACAGAAAGAAAGAGAATCTTCCGCTCTACAACTTTGCTCAGCAAAGCTAAACTCTAACTCTGATGGTTGTACCTTTAAAAAGCAAATGAAAATTGAAGGAAAATTTCGAAATTGTAATTTACCCAGTTTACCACTTGTATTACCACTAATGACAGTTGATCTGATTATTAAAGTTAATTTTGAGTTGAAAATGCGCCAGTAGAATCTACCCCAACCAACATCTACTCTGCAAAAGTGTTGTGGTACCCTTAATTCAAGGTTTCATGATCAGAAATCCAAATTTCTCAGTTGTGGAATGTAATTTTCGAATTTCATAATGTCGAAAATTGCAATATGTGAATGTGAATTATAATTTTCAATGTTATTAGTGCTGAACTTTGTGGTGGTACCCTTGAAGTATATTGTTCCCTTATCTTCTACCCCAAAGCTTATTTCAGTTTACCACTGCCCCAATTATTCAGAGTCTTCAATTTTCGAAATTTAGCCTTATTTAAACCCATAGCAGAAAACCCATAATTCCCTGTATCACTCCTCAAAACCATAAATAAATTAATCACCCATCTTTAACCCCATAATTTCGACTTTTGGCTCCAATTCCTTCATTACCACATAACACATAACCCATAAAAAAATAAAAATAAAAATAAAAATAAAAATAAAAATATAAAATAAATATGATTAAAATAAAAAATTGAATTAATAAAATTATAAAAAATAAAAAAAAAATTACTTAAAGAATAAATAAATATGTTAAATAATAATATATTAAAAATAAATTGTATTGATAATAAATTTTAAAATGATAAAAAAATATGATAGAGTTAAAAATAAAATAAAATTTTAAAAATAAAAATAAAAAATATGAACTAAATTATAAATATGATTAAAAAATATTAACGTTATATAAAAAATAAATTAAATATATGAATAAATAAATAAATAAATTGATAAGTAAATATAGAATAAAAATTGATTAATTAAAAAAATAAATAAAATAAAAATATATTTAAAATTAATTAAAATTAAATCAAAATTGAAATCAGCAATTTCTGATTTCCACACCGCAGCAATAGCCAGGAATTGGGCAACAGAAAAGGTAGGTTTTATTATACTCAATATGATTTTCAACAAGATCTGACTCTTTTGAATTACCAGCTTAAATGTGATGATGAAGGAAGCAAGGTGGTCACCGTTGATGTACCACCAAAGCTCTCCAGTATGTACTGGAAGGATTTAGCAACGGAAAAATCAAAGCGTCACATGGCGTCTAGTGGCGACTCAAGTCTACAAGATATGGCCGTAATGCTCAAGGAAGTGATTACTTCAAGCTCACAACCGACTTCCGATGCGTCCCAATCGAGCTTAGGCCCTACTTTGAAGGCTCCGATGGCGGAATATCTAAGGTATTGTGAGATCGATGATCCCAATGGAGCAATCAAGGATTGTTTGGCTGGTGCAGGAATTGATCAGTATTTTTTATTCAATCCCGATCATTTGCCTCGGGAAGATTTGAAGGACCTTAAGCTGAGTATTGGTACTATAGCGCGTCTGTACATGAACGTCAAGGCTTTCTCCAAAAAATTGGACGAGGAACAGGTACATTGAGGAATTTTGGACGTTTTTCCTTTGACATATTTTATCACAAATTGTAACAGATTTAAAGTTGTTGTCATCAAATTTACATTTCAACTGGGCTCTCATAAGCACCTGTTGTATGTAATTTATTACTTTTTGGATTGTCTCAGGTTGTCTACATACAATCTCACAATATTTAGTTTTTAGTGAACTAATTCAACCAGTCTTGTGATGCAATAATATACAAATATATTTAACCCCAAAACTAAAAAGATGAGAATGATGAGAATCATTATCTTCATTTGCCTCATGTAAAAATTGGAAAACATTTTACTATTCTAATCTCTCATATTGTTTGTATCAAAGCTGATTGTGTTCACAAATATTGTATAAGATTGCAATTGAACAAGATACATATCTTTCAATGTATATTACTAACATGTTTCAATAGATAATTACAATGAATTCAGCCTGGAGTTTGAGGATAACTGTCCAAATAAGCAAAATCACTTGAGACAATAGGAGATAGCATTCGATTGGATAAGATGATGGATACCAACTGTGTCATCAATCTTTTATGAAGGGAAGAGAAGTATGAAGTCAAACAACAGATAGAGGAAAGAGTAATTAATTGTTATGATTGGAATGAAACATATCAGATTGAATAACCAATCAAGTGGGGAAGTGACAGAGAAGTTGATTCCAAGGGATTGGTCTGGAACTGAATCTGGATATCTCCGGAAAGATCCAAGCCAATGTATGCGCCAAAGTGAAGATCATCGGTAGAAAATGATATCTTACAGGACCAGGATTGAGCGACCGCACAATTGCCATTTGATCCTTTCCGTCTCCAGGGAGACTTTTACGACCCGAGATCACTCGAAAGGCAGGTTCAGGTGTAGTGTGAGGATAGGTTATTACTTCGTTTAACGTGAGAGGTCTGTGAGGTATGATGTAGTGAAGTGGGTGATGGAGCAAGTGAAAAAGAATGGAGCAAGTGAGAAAGATTGCTGAACTTCTCAAGCGATTTTCTGAGCAAGAGTCATGTTCGAATTCACAGGTGAGTGAGGAGGCTTGTCACGAGAAGAAAGAGCGGGAGGAGATGCGGAGTGTTCGGGATGTTCGAGAGGTTCGTCGGGATGTGCAAGAGGGTGTTGAGGGGTGATCGGAGATGAATCTGAAGAGAGGTGAGGCTTGAGATGATTTGCGTGATGAGTTGTAGGGAATGGCTGAGATGAGATTGCGGTAGGATGTGGTACTTTGATAGGAGATGGCAATGAGTTGAGTTTAGGTTGAGATGAAGATGTGCTAGGTGGGTTCTGCCTAGAGACCGTGGAGGATTGAGTGAGTTCAAGTTTGTTTGAAGTCCGAGGAAGAGAGTGGTTGTTGATGGTAGCTTGAGTTGAGATTGAAGTTTGATCAGCATTTCCTTTATTACCCCAGGTTGACCGCCAGGAAATTAAGGATCATATGGTTATAAATTTGATTTTGTCAAATTTACAACCCCGCTTCTTCATAACCACAATACGAATATAATTTCTTGAGGAGTTTATAATCAAAAATGGCACAGGTTCAATCTATCATCTTGTTCTTGATGTTGGTTGCATTCTGTAGTGATTGAGTCCGACGAAATGAGCTCTTGAGTACACTAAAAGCGGTTTCGATTGGGTTGAGACAGGGGCAGTACGGTGGTAGATATCTGAGCATTATACCTGAGACCTGAAATCAGCTTTGAGTCTTTTTTTTAACGTTTATACAGTATAGAGGAAGGAGAAGACTTACCTGCATCTCGACACAGCTTGTCAATTCGTCCACCGTGATGAATTTGTGCGTTGTCCAATATTAATACGCTATTCGGAGCTGGATACGGCTGCATTCGAGGTAGCTGAGATATATTGATACACTCAAAAGTCAATTTCAAATCCTTCTGAAAATTTGTCACAGAAAGAACAGTACTTACTAATGAATATTTCAAAAAATTTTCAAAATCGTATCTCTTGATACTACCTTCCTTGACTTTGACCGCCAATAGTCCCTTAACTCCAATCGCAGGTAACAGTGAATATCGTTTGGCCGTCATGTTGTGAACAATTCGATGCGCCTGGGATCCCTTGGATGATTGAGCATAAAACCTTAATAGGTCTCTTTCACAAATAGAACTCTCATCTATGATGGAGTACAATCATTGAGTCAGTGCGATGTCCGAGAGAAGTTGAAAAAAACATGAAACTTATCAGTGAATACCAAGTATTCCGCTGGGTATTGACTAAGTTCATCAAGACACTTTTGTTGGGCAAATCCACATCGCATGGAATGTTGCACGCTGGCTTTCTTGAGTGTGAGCTGTAATCTGAAATGCAATTCAACCTGCAAGGCTGAAATCGATGCCCAAACCCCCGAGTGATCAAACACCTGATCACGAATTTCATCCAAAAATAAAGTCGAGTCCGTTCGGACTAGCTCCTCGATGAATTGGCGATCGGCGTGTCCATAAATACAAGGTCAACCTCGGCGTCGGTAGCTGTTGGGATCTTGGATGACGGTGTGAGTCTCGCGATACAATACCATCCACCGGCGGAAAGATTTTGCGGAGATTGGCTCGTGTAATATGTTCTGGATCTCGTTGTTGGACAATCCATCCAACATCATATGAACGACGGCGACTTTGATTGCAGGATCGTACTTCCGGAAAGGCATCTTGAAGGTTCTCTGTTCGATGATGGTAATGAATATTTTAATTTAAAATGATTTGAGATTGACTTTCTTGAGAATGGATATCTTCAGATTTGATCGAATGAATTTGATCGAATGAATTTGATTGAGATGAAAGAAAGAAAGAAACGATGAGAAAAAAAAAGAATGGGTGGATGGAAAGGAGATTCAATGGATGAAGCTGTTTACCGGATCCTCGAATTGGATCCCAGTCCCGTTCCTCGAGACCGGATTTCGATCTCGATCGGGGACGGGGAGAGCACGGGTTGGGGTGTTTGGCCAGGTCAAAGTTGACCTGGCTTATGCGAGATCAGCGTGATCTTCGGGTCGGTTTACAAACAACCGTCTATCTCTGAAAAGCTTGAAGGACAAGCTTTTCGAGAAAGACGGTACAAGAAATAAAACTTTTATTTTTTTTATCTTCTATCTTCCAGCGCTATGTTGCCACTATATAGCGCGCAATATCGCTTTATAGTGCGCTCCGCCCATAGCGCACTATAAAGCGATTATGGAGCGGTTTCTCCGCCCCACTCTCCCTTGTGCCAAAAAAATAAAAAAGAGCGGAGCCGTTGTGGAGCTCTTCAGAGCGCAGCATGCGCTCCGCACTCGAGATAGGTCAAAATCTCGAGTGGAGCGGAGCGGTTCCTGTGTTGGCACAAGAGGTACACTTCTTGAGATCCCCAAAGTCAATTGTTAACCTTCAACTACTTCTTACAATTGGACAGATATACAAATCCTGTCGTCTAAAAGAATTTCAGATCTTCTTGGAACTATCTGCTACTCATGTTAGCTATGTATGGGTGGGTTTCCTGGGTGTCAATGGTTCCGTAACCTGAAGCCTAACTGCTTAGCTCCTACATTGCGGTCCCTACACTGCTAATGTCATGTTCTCTATGTGTGATGTTATGCTTATTTCCACTGCTCTTTCTTCTCTTTCCTCACATCGCACAGGGCCAGGATCTTATTGTCCTCCAACCAAGTTACTTTCTTGATGAAGCTATCTTTCATACTCATTATTTCGCCGATCTTACCATACATGTTGTGCTTTTGTGCCCTAGGGCTAGGTATTGCACTCATATTCATTTGAAGAAAGATGATTCGAGGTTTTCTCACCTCCTGAAAGTGGTACCAAGGAGATCAAAATGGATTTTTGACACGATCTTGCATTTAAGTCGGTACAGAGACATAGTATACATACTCCTATTTATGGGAAAATCTGAAGATGTGATTACAAGCCGGTTTTGTTATATCTCAGATAATAAGCAAGGAATAGATATATGACATATTGACATGATAGTGATATTTTTTGTAACAGATTGAATCGAGCTAGCTATTCAAGATGAAAAAGTCAGAAGAGTTTCAATCACCAAATCCAGATCATTGATCAAATGATCCATTGAAACTCTAGCTTGTCTAAGTGTCAATGCAGCAATCTTGAATTCGATGACATGATTTGATAAAGTCGAGATAAGTTCAATTTGTCTTCTAATCAAGCTTGGTGATTTGATGGGTTTGTCTGCTGAGATTGAGTTGATGATGATTTGAGCTTGATTTGGATCATTGATTGGGACCATTAATGTACTTTGGTTTTTTATGATAAAGACAGTGAAGTGCTAAATGTCAATCAACTCGTGTTTTTGATATTTGTTTAGCACTAAATCGGAATGACTAACAGAACGTGCCAATCTGATGGGAATTCGTTTGTGACTTGCTTTGAAATCATGATCTCTCTCGTGTTGTTATAGGTCTGGGTTCTAATTTTTTATTTGATTTTTTACGGATGAGGTAGTCTTCCGTTTTCTTGCTGGGTTCGTGAACTTGATCGTGGTAGCGTTGATAAATTCTGATCGAGTCACGGTGGGTTTTATTTAGGCTCTCGCCCCGTCCCTGAATCATTCGGATAAAACGTTCAATAGGTATATGCGGTACAATTCGAATGACGGGATCTAAACTGTGTGAGATCAATTCAAGCACCGAGTACCGATACCCGCAGCTGTTTGTTGATCACCGATTCGTCTCCGATCACTTTGATCATCACCATCATCATCATCATCATCACCACCATCATGACCTCAGTAGAGAACTCACCATGAACAATCAGAAGAACCAAAGAAAACAAGAAACCAAGACTGAAGACACAAGCAAAAGCATCACCACACCAGAGATGGAAGACAATCACTCAACTGAATCAAGACAGGCTGGGGCTGAAACTCAGCATGATCTTATCAATACCAATGTATCACCATCACCATCCTCATCATCTAAGGTAAGTAATTCATCACCGTTCGAGATTCTCACATCTTTCTCACGGTTTGCCCTTTTTAAGTCTAGCCCAAACCAAAAAAACCTCAGGGTGCATTCAAGCTCAGTTTGATTAGCCATCTACCTTCGCATCTTTTGGCAACCTTCGTCCTACTGCTCGTTGGTTTTATCCATCTATGCTCACTCTATATTTTCTCACAAGGATTTCTACTCTCTCGATTGACCATCAACAATCGATCGTACTGTGACCCTACTAGCGCGGCCACCACACCATGTTTTATCGAGCCGACTCACTCAAAGGCAATCATCATCCTCATTGATGCCTTGCGCTACGACTTTTTATTACCACATCAGACTGATCTGATCACTCAACCGCACGTGCAAAACCATCTCACTCTGCCCGCTCGACTCACCCAGTCACAACCTCAAAATTCCGCTCTGTATCACTTTGTAGCAGACGCGCCAACGACAACCCTACAGAGGCTCAAAGGTCTTACAACGGGTACTCTACCTACCTTTATAGATGCTGGCTCAAATTTTGCTTCTGTCAATATGGGCATCGAGGAAGACAGTTGGATACATCAGCTCAAGTCGATGGGAAAAGTCATCGGGTTCGCTGGCGATGATACCTGGATGACTTTGTTTGGTAGCTCCCCTTCCACGGCCATCGGATCCGCATCTCAGTACTCTCAACAGCAGACTGGCTTCTTTCACCCGAATCTGACTTTTCCCTTTGAGAGTTTCAATGTCGAGGATCTTGATACTGTTGACACCGGTGTCGAACACCATTTGTTGAAGATGATGACGGGCTCAAAGGATCCAAATGACTCTCGGAATCAAGTTGATCAACATTGGGATATTCTTATTGGCCACTTTCTCGGCCTCGACCATGCCGGTCACCGTTTCGGCCCCTCTCACCCATCAATGACCTCTAAATTATCACAATACAACGAATTTTTACAAAACATTGTCGATCAATTAGATGATGATACCCTTCTAGTAGTCATGGGAGATCATGGTATGGACTCCAAAGGTGATCATGGAGGTGATAGTTTTTTAGAGGTCTCGAGTGCATTATGGCTCTACTCAAAGACTAAGCCCTTGATTCAACACCCTGAAGATCTACCAGATTGGTTATGGACTGAATCAGACTTCATACAGCTTGAACCTTCATTGGGTAAAGTGCGTACGGTACCTCAAATCGATCTCGTCCCGACAATCTCACTCTTGTTGGGTTCGCCGATCCCGTTTAGTAACTTGGGTATGATCATACCAGAATTGTTCTATCGACCAATGACCGATACCTCCTCAAACGCTTCGCGTGCTCGAAAAATTCAAAGCTACACCTCGCTTGAGAGTCTAGCTTTATCAACCTCCATCAATTCAGTGCAGCTCTTATCATTCGTTGAAACTTATGCTGGTACATCTGATGCACCTGGTCAAGATCTGGCACCTCGTGTACCTGAACTAAGAGCGTTGCATGCGCGGGGCACGATGTTTTATGAAAATCGAGATTTTGAAAAATCCTTTCGAGCCTACCGTCATTTCGGGTCTAAGCTCTTATCGCATTCTCGAACTATCTGGGCAAGCTTCGACCCTGCTCTGATGCTCATTGGGATCCTCATCCTCGGTCTCAGTGTGTTGGCTTCATTTCGACTCATGGATAGTACAAGATGGACTACTGCCGGCCCAGACGCTCCGATTCGATCGATCACCCTCACTGGTATTTGGGTCGGATTGCTCGGTTCAGTACTTGGGCTGATCATATCCCTTTTGAAGTTAACATCCACCTCCTTAGTCTCTAATCTTTTGATCGGGGCCTCTACTGGAATCTGTCTCGGAATAATCCTTTATCAATCTGCCAGCCCAATATGTAACTTGAAGATGTGTCTCAAAGAAACATGTCCATCACTCGGTTCATTAGCTTCAGTGATACCACTCATCTTACACGCCTTGACAACCGGAAGCAATTCATACACAGTTTGGGAAGACAAGGCAGTTCTCTACTTGATCTCGATCTGTGTACTCTTACCAATCTTGATTCAATCTTTCAGTGCTCCCCAGAGTCGATTGAGGAATAGGTTATTTTTCTTCACAATGTTGTTTGCAGTATGTGCAAGATTGATTTCAACCTCGACAGTTTGCCGGGAGGAACAATATCCTTTTTGTTCGATCACCTTCTATTCGAGTTCGACAAGTTCCAGTGCACCCAACTGGGTGATGACCATTTTGATTCCATTAGCGATTTGTGTACCTATCGGCTTAGCTTGGTTTCTAGGTATTGCAGATTCCTATCGAGGTCCGGCTTCGATCTTCTTTGGTTCTGGGATGAGACTTTCATTGCTGTGTGGTGTACAATATTGGATTAGTGATTACATCGTCTCGAATGGAGATCTGAGTACGAATCCAGGATTGAGAGAGACAGGGAATTGGGTCAAGACTTTGGTAGCGAGATTTGATTTAGTATTGTGTCTGTTGGGGGGTACTTTAGTTTGGTTTTTATTCCCACTTTGTATCGATGTTCAACATGAGGAGAATGAAGGAACTGAGAAGGGAGGGAAACCAAAAGTATTGGTCATTGGATTTGCCAACTCGTATGGATCATCTTATCTAATGTTCTTAGCATCTGCTTTTTGCGTCTTGTTCCTTGTGGCTCAACCAACTGGACAGATGGTACTTTCTATCAGTTTTATTGCTATTCTCACATTGGTTGAGATTAATGATAGTTTAAATGATGTCAAAACACTTAGAGTCTCATTTGAATCTGCTGTCAACGCTGCTGCTCAACAAAAACCGAAGAATCAAATCAAAGAGAATCAAGATATAGAAGAAGAAGAACCTATCCAGCTTGAAAGTACACGATTTTTACTAATCTCAGGTTTGAGTTTATTGAGTTATTTGATATTTTTTGGAACTGGACATCAAGCTACTTTTTCATCTATACAATGGAAAACAGGATTTATTGGATTCAATACAGCTAATTATATATGGTCACCGATCTTGATTGGATTGAATACATTAAGTGGATTTGTGATCACAAGTTTATCGATTCCATTATTTCGAATTTGGAATTATAGTCCAATGATTTCCAATCCCACAAAAACTTCCAAAGAAAACAAACCAAAGCAGGGGATTCAAATCGGTTTAATCAGTTCGATTTTGAAAGATTGTTTGAAATTGATGACCTATCATGTGATGATTTGTTTAAGTTGTATGATCAGTTGTAGTATTTTAAGACGACATTTGATGGTTTGGAAAATCTTTGGACCTAGGTTTATGTTACAAGTTTTGATTGTCTTGGGATCTGATATTTGTTTGAGTTTGTTTTGTTTTGGTTGGGGGGTTGGGATTTCTATGAGAAAAGTTAGAAGAGCTTTTGGAACTAGAAGTGTTTGATAAATCATAATAAATAAAATGTAGGGGAGTTTTTATTTTTAAAGTTAAGGAAAAGAGATATAGGATGTGGGTGTTGTTTTTTTACTTTGGTTTTTGTGTGTGTTTGATGCAGGTGTTGTTGAGTTGCAATTCGAATTTGAAGTGCAATACTTGGTATGATTGTAAGTGAAAGTTAAAATTTCTAAGGACAAGACAATGTTGAGAATGAGTCATTTTTGTTATTTGAGTCAGTTTACTATTGAGTGCCACTGCCAGAAACAAGCAGATGAAGTTGTGAGGAATGTTGAGAACTCTTTGAAGCCTAAAATCCAAGTGACTATGGGGCTTGTGATAAGGTAGAGAAATAAGTTGGATGAGAATGAGAAGCGAGGGTAGTAAGTTTTATGGGTTTAGGAAGTGTGTGAGTATGGGTTTAGTCGGGTAGAGGAAGAATATTCAAGAGAAACAGAGTTAGAGTTGGAGAGAGAGAGAGAGGGAGATCCATAGAAGGTTTGTAGATTCATTTGGTGATGGAAACAGAAAATTAGAAAAAACGAAAGCAAAGAGAAAAGAACAAGAGAATCGGAATCGGAAACGGAAACGGAAAGAAGGAAACCACGTCAACTTACTCAATCCATCAAAGGAAACTCAAACAGCTCAAGGAAAGAAATATCGATCAATCCATCAATCAATTCATCCATCCATCCATCCATCCATCCATCCATCCATCCATCCATCCATCAATCACTTCATCATTCACCTCAAAGAAGTTAAAGTGATTGATTTTCAAAAAGTGATTCAAGTGATGAAAAGCGATTATGAAGATAAGAGTTCATTCAATTTAATCTCAAAGATTCAATCTTCAATTACTTTACCATTACCTTCTTCTTTACCATTACCTTCAAGCTCAAGTTCAGTCTCAAATTCAATTACATCAACTTCAAAAGAACTCAAACAATACCCCTTCTGGCTCGGCGGTAAGTCATGGTTTTTGAATATTCATGATCAATCGATTATCAATCAAATAACGAATTTCATTTGATTTTCGAAAACAAAAAATTGTCATAGGAATGGCAGCATCAATCGCAGCGATTTGTACACATCCATTAGATGTAGCTAAAGTGTAAGCAAAAAAATATTGTTTCTTTGTCAATCAAACTCATCCGATCTTTATGACCAATGTTTTCTTTCTTATTAGACGAATGCAAACCGGACCATCAAGATCAATGATTAAAACACTGTTTGTAGCGATCAAATCAGATGGAATCATTAAAGGAGCTTACACAGGCTTATCAGCCTCATTACTAAGACAAATGACATATTCTTTAACTCGATTTGGAATTTATGATTCGATTAAAAATTTACTTAATTCACACTCATCCAATCAAAAACGGATTTCTTCTACTGAGATGATATTAGCTGCTAGTTTGGCTGGTGCAATTGGGGGATTTGCTGGGAATCCTGCTGATGTGATTTTAGTTAGAATGACAGGTGATATCAATTATCCAGTCAATCAACGTAAACTTTATAAAAATTGGTGAGTTCAGTTTGGTTATTATGATTTCTGGTTTTGCCTTTTTAATGATTTGAGAGGGAGGTTAGTTTTGAAGTTTTGATATGTCTCGTAATCTTGTATTCTGATAACCTTATTAATCTCGTGTCACTTATGATTCATCATTGATGATTTTCTTCAAGGCTTATCTCATATCTCACATGATCAAATCCTGATCCAAGAGCGATCCTTATCTCTCTCTTTCTTTTTTTTCATTCCTATGATCTTTTTTGGGGGCTTTTCTTATCAATTTGGAACGGATCACTGAATCTTTTTCAGTTTTGATGGATTATTTCGGATGATTAGAGAAGAAGGAAGTAAAAGTTTAGCACGAGGTTTAGGTCCAAATATGTCTAGAGCAATCTTGATGAATGCAAGTCAATTAGCTACGTAAGTGTGTGTGTGTGTTTTCTTGAAAGAATTCAAACTCTTTGAATAATATTTTCAAACTGACCAGTTCTTGGTCTTTTTTGGGGGGAGATGAGGTAGTTATGATAGTTTTAAATGTACTTTACTAAATTCCAGGTTTTTTGATGAAGGACTCTATTTACATTTTTGTGCTAGTTCTATGGCTGTAAGTCTTTCGAATCATCAAAATCATTTGAAGTTTAGATTTTTTCAAATTCTTTAACTGAAATGAAAGAATAGAAAAAGAGAATCATGAAAAAAGTGATAAGATGATTGATCTTGTGTGTTTTTTTGTTCAGGGAGCTGTAGCTACTACGATTTGTTCACCATTCGATGTGGTCAAATCACGAGTAAGTGTTATTCACTTTTTCACCATCAGAGTTGATAATTCAGATCGGGTTGAATGGGTTTTTTATCTTTGATTCTGGGATCAGATCATGAATACCACATCAAAGAGTACTACAGTCATAAGTGTGATCAAAGAATCCTTTAGAAATGAGGGAATTGGTTGGATCTTTAGAGGATGGACACCTGCGTTTATTAGACTTGGACCTAATACAGTGTAAGTGATCTTGGTTTAAAATGTCAAAAGCAAGAAGAGCAACAGATGTGAAAGAGAACTCGATGTTTATCATGAACTCTTATTCTGTTTGTAAAGATTGATCTTTGTGGGATTAGAACAATTGAAATTAGCTTGGGATTACCTCCACGGTAGATGAAGTGATTTGGCATATATACTTATTTGTAAATAGATTTATATAGAATAGAAAATATAGAAAGGGATACAGACTAGCACCAAGGTTAGGCTGAAGAACATAGATAATCTATTAATTAATGTTCTTACATCATTGCAATGATTTTTTTGGACTAATAATTGCCATTCTGTTTTGTTAATCGTCTTCATCAGGTTAAGGTTTCTTTTCTTTCAAGGTGAATCTTACACAATCATAAGTTTAATTTGATGTAGCTTTTTTTATTCGTTTGGCGTGGGTGTAGATAGATTGGCTAATGCTTAATGACGAGAAAATAGATCGGGAAGTTTTGAAACTTCATTCAATATCAGAAGAAAACAAGAAGAAAACAATGACATTGAAGATGTTTGGTTGAAAGTTTAAGTCTTTGGTAAGCATTTAACATGAAGTGAATGTGTTGTTGATCAGAGTGTATCTCAGTAATCTGACATCAGAATGCTTTCTGAGATGAATGTATGCTTCGTGACAAGATTCGTCTATTTGGAACTTGCTGAGTCCCTAGAAATGACTATGGCATACTTAAACCTTGCGAAGCACCATCTTGCACGTAAGAGATGTTTCATAGGATATCCTATGCTGAATTGTGCTTTGGCTGATTTCTTTTACCTACAACTCCTTCCCCATCTCCAGAAACCTCCTGATGCTTCCGGCCCTCAACTGCTTTGCGCCACGCCAAGCAGCGCTTAGCGATCACAATTTGCACTGTGGCTGAATTTCGTGCCCTGGTGCTAAATCATTAACTCCGAGTTTGTATCCTTGGCTTTATGCAAACGGGTAATTCAGGGTCTATGGAGTGGAGAGATTTGTATAATAACCCCCTCTGATTCCGTTCGAGGCATACGAGCAACATCTTGTCCTGTCTCTCACAACGTCATTTTCATGTATCAATTCTCCATCTCCATCTTCTGCTTCGCAACCCTCGTGGGTTCTGCTTTTGGCGAATACGTCGTTTGCAATGCGAGGCCAGGCTTAATCAAATATGTAGGGAACACTGTTGGTAGGTGATATTAGACAACTTTCGCGTATTTCTCGGACGCGATATCCCATCCGATGACTGATCATCAAGTTCGTTCAGCTTGCTATACTTCTGTCAATGGACGGGTGAAAGAATATACGTGTGACTGGGCAAGGTGCAACGCAGCGACAGGTGAGAGGTTCAATTTGTGATTCAGCCCAGTCCCTTATTCCTCCAATCGACGTGTGAAGTACTGACTCCAATTGTACCACCTTCTTGAATTCTGGTCGAATCTCGATCAGCCAAGGGTTGTCAAATCAATAGCCATACATGGCCAAAGGATGTCGAGTTCACCTGTGACAAAGAGTATAGCTTACCGGTGGGAGTCGATACCAAAATCAGTAAGTCATGCACCCTTCACTTCCTTGGGTTAGAAGAACCGCGATCGTTCCAATTCCTCCCTTACTAACATCTAATTGCTTGCGCATCGTTAGTCTGTGAGGCTAACGCTTCTTGGGAGAAAAACTGCGAAGCCAAGTCCGGTAGGTCACCATCCCATGAGGCACAACAAACTGAATGCTTCTTCACTAACCAAATGATCACAAATAATTTTATTTTCAGACCTGGATTGTCCGTTCACAGATGAAAATCATGAGGCTGAATGCACGATCATTACGAATCATTCGCGTAAGTCTTTCTCAAGTCCTAATCTTCATCAATACCGCATCCCAAATTGTTGATATCCATGGGTGTTTAACATCTTCCAGGTTGCCATGGATGCACGCCCGTCTAGAAGTTGGCAATTTTGAATTTCTTCCTTTATTTGACTGGCCTTCTCGTATACTGTACAATGTTATATGTGTAACGGGCACGATCTTATGTGCTTACGTTGAACTATTCCGGGTTTCGGAATGGGGACTTAATGCAGATATAGGCTAAGTGACTGGGAAGGGGTCTTATAAGGGTTTAAGAAGATGATATGATTGAATTCTCATGACTATATTATCGTAACTAAATGATTATAAGATGAATTGCTTTTATCAAATAATAAAGAGAGACTATTCTGATGAGGATGTAAAAGAAAGAATAATCTATAAGGTCTAAGGAATACAAAAGAGAAGCACTCGAAGTGTTCCTCATATCACAAATAATACATGACTACGATGTCCTGATGGCCGACTATATAATTATCACGTATGACAAGAAAATCGGCAATTAAATAGGCGGTCCAAAAGAATGTGAGTTTTCCGGAGGAGGGACGACGTAGGTGGACATTGTCCACGGGTTCGGGTAATGCTGAGATGGAAGTGTCTCGAAATATAATCTTACCAAGTGGCCCAGCCTGTAACATTTGCAAAGAGGGGTCCTGGTCTCTTGAGACCAGTCCTTTTAATTATCAATGAGACTAGTCCATTCAGATTATAATTACCAAATGCCACGCCGGGCAGAACAGTACCCATTGGATATTATTCAACTTTAGATTATATAGATGAGGGTTCGAGAAATGGATGATTCCTCATCCGAATTTCTCTTCACATCTCCTCACTATCCAACTTCTTATCAAAGCTCTAATTAAGAGATCATCTTAAGTTTACTATATTTTCTAGAAAACTTCAATTGAGCTTTTATTCCAAACAAAATAATTTTTGAAATCCACCTTTAGAAACCTACGAATACAGATATGTCCTCAAATGTTATATCAAACGTAACTGCAGCGCTAGGAGCCTTGACTCCACATCCCAGCGCCCCGGCTCCCCAATCTAACAGCTCGTCAGCTGATCCTCAAGGGACAGGGAACGCAGCAGTTAAAGACACAAGATCTCAGGCTCAAATAACAAGTAGCGGGTCATCCTTCGGTAGATATAACAAACAAATGTTAATATCAAACTACCTAAACAGAGGAAAAGGTAATGCAATGTTTTGCTATTCCAACGTACCCAGGTTTCCTAGAAGAAGTGAAATGCATAGACTAAAGCTAACATTCCGTTGGCCGGTCCAAGTGAATCCAGCAGGCTCAGACTCAGCAGACCCTTCACTAGGTGAAAAGAACATGACCAAGGAAAAGAACCGTAAGCTAAAATTTTAGCTATTAGCAGGATACATTCCACTAAAGCTGAAACATATTCCTCCAGATGACACAGCAAAAGCGAAAGAAGCTGGAAATGAGCCAAAGAACAGAGGAACTGACTTTTTGGATCCAGACGTCAGAAATCTACTCGATGACGAATCTTTTGCAAAAGCAGTAAAACTCTTGAGTCACATAAAGATCAAGAAGAATAACGCACCTAAAGCAAATGAGGCAATTGACCTGTCCAACGAAGAGTCATCTTCTCTATTCAACAAGACTCACAGCTTTATGAACGGGTTCAAATTGAAAGAGTCAATTTTCTCAGAAGGAGGGATTTCATTCGATTTCAACATGACTCCAGACGCGCGGTCACAGTCCCTACCTTTGTTCTTCCACCGAAACATGCAACTCCTACAAGGACAATTGCCTCTGACAATCTTCAACAAAGCGTGGCAACAAACGGCAGGTGACAACCATGTTGATTATAAAAAGACTGACAAGGAAGTTGAAAAATATAGGGGGTACCCTTTTCCAGGAGAATGGTCCCAATCGAGATTCGAGTGGGGAGAGAATATGGATAATTTCATATCCATGTTAAGAGACGAATACAACTTTCCAGGTTTCGCGGACGCAATGGAAGTACATAAGAGAAACGTCGTCAGAATCTTCAAAGAGCAGCGTTCATGGGTCATAGCGTTCAAATACGATCTTACCATAAGAAAGGCCGTTTTCGCGGTAAGGAACCCGGAACAAAGAGTTCCTAATCCGGCGCTGGAACCAGTTGGCCTGGTGAACGAAATCTTTTACAACGCAAGAGCACAAGGGGATTTGAACACGTTAGACAACCCGTATATGATGGGAGGTGAGAAACATGGGAGAAACCCCTACTCCGACATGTTAACGGAATACTCACATCAAGAAGCCTCTGCACCCCAAGTGCGACCCGGACTTGGACCTTCACGCGGCTCATTCGAGAAGAGAGGAAGGAATTTTAGGCAATCTGGCCCCTACGGAAATTACAGAGGAAAACATTTTATCCCGAATTATAAGAAGAATGAAACCTCAAAGGGGAAAGAGAGGAAAGAGTAGGTCCCTCAGAGGATTTCATGTTCTCTTCCCCCAACTCTTCATCCCTTATTGAGATGTATGGTTCCTTATACCAGCCGCCAAATTGTTCATACCATGTAAAATTTGTCACATTGTTCATAACATCTTTTATTCATTTGCAATTTCCATCTTCTTTTGTTCCGTTCATAGGAAAGCAGACCATACTTCCCATTTTCATCCTCCCGATGGAGACTGTGTAATCAACGATGAAGTTGAAGAGAAAGATTGGCCAGGTGAAGTTACGTGTGAGATGAACATTGAAGAATGGCGTTTAGCGCTGAATTCGGCGAACTTACTCGACGAATTTCAAGACATACTAGTAGGTTTCAAGCAGGGTTTTGATCAAGGAATTCCACATCATTTCTTGATTGATTCCAAGTGGTATACACCACCAAACCATTCCTCATCAGAACTCGCAAAAGACAAAATCGCTTCAACTATGCTGAAGGAGAGAGAGGCCGGCAGGATATTCGGCCCTTATACTCATGAAGAGGTTTATAGGAGGGTAGGTTTCTTTCGGACGAACCCCATGGGCGCTGTAGTGAACGGCGACGGGTCTATTCGAGCCATAAATGACCTGTCTTACCCCAGGAATGACCCAGACGTACCATCAGTGAATTCTTTCGTCGACGCCGATGACTTCAAGACGACGTGGGACGATTTTGCAAAGGTCTCCACGTTCTTTCGTAATTCAACTGAACCACTCCACCTCGCACTTTTCGACTGGGAAAAGGCCTACCGCCAAATCCCCACGATGAGGGAGCAGCAACCATATATGATGGTCATGGATGCTCAAGGGTACATATGGTGGGACACCAGGATTGGGTTCGGAGGAGTGGCAGGCTGTGGTTCCTTTGGAAGACCAGCTGACGCATGGAAGGGAATAATGAAATTTGAATTTGACGTGGTGGAGGTGTTCCGATGGGTAGACGACGCCCTTTTCGTCAAGAAGATAAAGTCAAAGGTAGATATGGAAGACATCGTATCAAGAAGTTTACAACTAGGGGTCGTGACAAACAAAGAGAAGATGGCTAACTTCGCCGTAGAACAAAAGTTCTTAGGCTTCATCTGGAACGGAGTTTCGAAGACAGTCCGTTTGCCAGAATCAAAGCTCAACCAGAGGAGAGATCAGGTGAATGATGCATTGACACCACAGAAAAAGTTCTCCTACAACGACGTCGAAGTCTTGATTGGCCGCCTAGTTCATGTAACTTTGATTCTACCCCAACTCAAATGCTACTTGACTGCTTTGTACAGGTGGAAGAAGAGCTGGCATTTCAAACACGCAACTCAAATGATTCCTCAAGACGTGAGAATGGACCTGTTGCACTGGGGACTAATGCTATCAAAATTCGAGCATACGAGGCTGATAAGGTTCAGTGACCCGGTCGACGTGGGATGGATAGGCGACGCCTCTACATCTTACGGCATAGGGGTTTTGATTGGGAAGAGGTGGTTCCAGTTAAGACTTGAAGAGAATTGGGAATCCTCAGGACAATCCAAACGGGGCATCGCGTGGCTAGAGACCGTAGCAATCAGAATAGGTCTATGGCACATTATTTCCACAGGAAATTATGATGGAAAATCTCTCATCGTTTGGACAGATAATACCACTAGCCAAAACGCAATAACAAAGAGAAGGTCCAATGACCTAGAAGTCAATTTAGAGTGGCGAGAGATCCAGAAGCTTCTGATCACCTGCCATATGGACCTTGTAGCTAGAAGGGTAACGTCTAAAGGCAATCCGGCCGATGACATATCCAGAGGAGAGAATCACGACAAGGAAGAGTCCAATAGGGAATGGGTGTCATTGCCGTCAGACTTGCGTAAGGTATTTACTCAGAAACCAGTTTCAAGCGATGACCAAGAGACAATGAAGTGGCAATTTCCAGGCTTATGCTGATGTTAACGGAATTGTTTCATATTGCATCATTGGTCGGATTCATACAACTTGTATCAAAGAGTGTATTTACTTGAGCGATGCTACTAAGTACATACTAAATTGTACGAACAGAAATGTAACTACGGATTTGTAACTATAATGAAACAAGGGGTCTTGAACTTTTTGGAAAGTTTTCACGGCCCGAACCCTTCGTTGACCCTCTGAACTCGCGATTGTCCCACTTTCCAATTCCCACTGTGCATTAATTCGACACACTTGTCTTGCGCTTCACACTGTACCCATTTTTGACTTGCACTCTCCACTCCGTCGCTTGATTTCTTTATTATATTCATCTGATGCCAACGGAAGATCAGCTTAAATATATCCCCCAATTTCTAAGTAGGGGGGACGGAAAGATTTACTATAATGATTTTCAACAACACATTCTCGACGGGTGGAAATGGAACACCATTCTATGCTACAACGGGGCAGTGAAAAAGTTCTTGAAGTTCATTGCAAGCAAGGAGAAAAATTTCGATCTTCCAGCAGAAGTAGATGATATATACGGTTTTTGTGTTTGGGCGGGGAGAACGAGCAAAGGACCCTCAAAAGAAGATATCCTATCTCAAACTTTGGAAAAGTACCTCTACGGTCTTCGAGCGTGGCACCTATACCACAAAGAAGACTTTCCGAAAGTAAATGACGCCACGATAAAACTCATGTTGACGGCATCAAAGAAATTAGACGTCACTATTCCGAAATCGACGGGGAAAGTTCCGATTCACCTGAAGCATTTACTATGTCTAGCAGAAAAATTAATTAATGGGGGACATAAAGAAATCGCGATACTAGATACAGTACTATGTGCTTTTTGGAGCTTGGCGAGACTAGGCGAGTTGACAAATGATAAACACGACACATCAGCTTTAGTACTTAGATCCGACATTAAGATTGTCAAAGAAGGCACGACAGAATACGGCTTAATTTCTCTTAGAACCGCGAAGACTGCAAAACCCGGAGAGGTGCAAGTGTTGAAAGTCAAAGGTTTCAACCACCTCCTTTGCCCGGTTGCTGCCTTGTACAGAAGGCTGGCGGCTAGTTCACATGAGAAAGACGTGGTATTTAGTTACTCGCATAATTCATCAAGAATTCCATTGTCAAAACAAGTCATTATGACGACGTGCCAAAAGATATGGGAGGAGAACGGATTTAGAGGTATCACGGGTCATTCATTCAGAGTGGGTGGAGCCTCTCTGAAAAGAGTTTTGGGAGATTCAGTCGAGGAGATTTGTGAAGCGGGGAGATGGAAATCAGATGCATGGAAACTATACATTAAGCCTTACTCAACGGAAGAGTTAATTGAAACAAAAGAGTTGTTATTAGTCCTGAATTTGCATAAATTGAAATGAAATTTGTTTAGAAGCGGGAAACACACTCGAGTTGAAAGATTGGGGTTTCGTTAGAGGCTCAGGCTTTCAATCCCGAGAATAGGGGGTCAAACTTCACCCTTAATAGGTGATACAATTCTGTAATCACCAGTTATGGCCCTCTAGTGTGTTCTTAAAACCATGAGATTTATATATTCAATACATGGTAAGGAATTTCCTCACGGTTTAAAGTATGACTTGATCATATCAAACGGAGTCCATTGGCTCTAGTTTAGCTATTCAAGCTCATCAGTTCTCAAACTGGTATTGATTTAAACCATGATGCTCCTTACGAAGCACGAACTATCGGTAAATCATCGATAGTTCGAGATATAATTAAAAAGTTTGAATAAATAAATTTAAATCGAATTGGAGACTCCCTTTTCGAGAGTCTCCAAATTCGGGGGTTTTAAGTAGAACCCGAACACTGGCAGTCCGGGACGTAGTAGTCGGGACTGCCTAGAGAAGGTTTAGAACTCCATCTACCCTCTCGAACGTGTACACCTGGAGTTTGGAATTACAAGATATAGAGTGGATGTGAGTTTTCCGGAGGAGGGACGACGTAGGTGGACATTGTCCACGGGTTCGGGTAATGCTGAGATGGAAGTGTCTCGAAATATAATCTTACCAAGTGGCCCAGCCTGTAACATTTGCAAAGAGGGGTCCTGGTCTCTTGAGACCAGTCCTTTTAATTATCAATGAGACTAGTCCATTCAGATTATAATTACCAAATGCCACGCCGGGCAGAACAGTAGTACCCATTGGATATTATTCAACTTTAGATTATATAGATGAGGGTTCGAGAAATGGATGATTCCTCATCCGAATTTCTCTTCACATCTCCTCACTATCCAACTTCTTATCAAAGCTCTAATTAAGAGATCATCTTAAGTTTACTATATTTTCTAGAAAACTTCAATTGAGCTTTTATTCCAAACAAAATAATTTTTGAAACCGTCCCACCCGCCCTACTTGCATAAAGGCATATCGGCCACAGTATTAATGGTGCGGGGGGTCAAACTTCACCCTTAATAGGTGATACAATTCTGTAATCACCAGTTATGGCCCTCTAGTGTGTTCTTAAAACCATGAGATTTATATATTCAATACATGGTAAGGAATTTCCTCACGGTTTAAAGTATGACTTGATCATATCAAACGGAGTCCATTGGCTCTAGTTTAGCTATTCAAGCTCATCAGTTCTCAAACTGGTATTGATTTAAACCATGATGCTCCTTACGAAGCACGAACTATCGGTAAATCATCGATAGTTCGAGATATAATTAAAAAGTTTGAATAAATAAATTTAAATCGAATTGGAGACTCCCTTTTCGAGAGTCTCCAAATTCGGGGGTTTTAAGTAGAACCCGAACACTGGCAGTCCGGGACGTAGTAGTCGGGACTGCCTAGAGAAGGTTTAGAACTCCATCTACCCTCTCGAACGTGTACACCTGGAGTTTGGAATTACAAGATATAGAGTGGACTCAATAACTTATGGATGAATCATGTTTCATCCATTCGAATGATCGCTAGATAAAGAGATAGAGAGCCCTGCTACATCTGTGTCAAATTGAAACGAGAATAATCCGAAAGAAGAAAACTATAGGTCTATTTGTACCAAGTATATCATCTGTTAAGATCCATTAATCCTCATTCCAGTACAGCGCAGACTATGCCTCATATTGGAAGGGTGTCCACAAAATCAAGTGGCTCTTTTGTGTGTCCGTACATTCACCTCGGTGAACAAAGGGGATTTTGGTTTGTATTGGTACTACAGGGTGGCTTGAGAAGCGCTGTTGGTGTAGCGGTTAGCATTGAAGCCTTCCACGGTGAACAGCTTTAGTCCGGGGTTCGAATCCCCGACAGCGCATTGTTTTTACTCCTTTACGTCTGAAAAATTGATGAGGCATTGAAGTCTTGAAGTTGTCTGTGATTGTAATGTTGTGAATATTTTTGTCAAGGGGAATCTGCAAGGTAATCAAATTTTGACAATGTGCTCACAGCGCGGCCAAGGTAATGCTTGACAATTTTATTTGGGGTAGTAGACTTGGCGGTGCATACACTGGGAGGAACTTACTTTTGGATGTTTGTCCCCTGCTCTTCCTCCCTCCAACAATATTTCTTCAACTTCAATATATGAAAAACCGGGTGTGACTTATCTTGCTCATTTGGTTGAAGTTGGAAATTTCTTCCGTCGTTTAAGCATTCCATGATTTGGTATGGTCCATTGAATTGTGGTCATAGTTTTGATGTAGGCTTGCCTTGGCCGCCGACAATTTGTTGACGATCCTTGCTGTTGATCAAAACCCAGTCTCAGATTGTCAATGTGTCCCCTTTGTTTTGTTGGCTGTTGTAGTGCACTGCTTGGTTGATTCAGCTACTCCAGAGTTTGTCACGGTGTTGCGCCCATGTGCTTTGTTGTTGTTTGATCCATTTCTGGACGTCAGGCCCTACATTTGGAAGTTGCCCTGGTACTGGGAAGAGGCGCGGTTGTTGTCCAAACACAAATTCAAATGGTGAGACTCCCGTTGAGACGTTTGTGGCACTGGTGATGGCGTATTCAACGGCTGGTAGAGCTTTGAGCCATTTGCCGTGGCGGTTCCCGACCAAGTGCCGCAAGCTTTGCACAATTGTCTTGTTTGAGATATCGCTCCGGCCGTCTGCTTGCAGGTGATACGTCGTTGTGAGTTTGACATCCACATGCATGAGAGAGTTCAGTTCTTGCCAGAACTTGGAGGTCCATGCTTTGTCGCGGTCTCCAATCATGCTCTTTGGAGCTCTGAAGATTGACAACCAAGCACTGAATAGTTGTTCTGCTGTGGGTTCGGCTGTGTCTGTTTGGCAAAGCGGAATTGCTCGAACAAACCCTGTCAGTCTGCATGTACATGAAAGTATCATGTCGTACCCTCTGAACTTCAGAAATGGCCCAATAAATTCCAGCGAGATGTCTTGTGAGGGTAGGGTATTCTTTTGGAGTACTCTATGCTCACTAAAGTGGTAATAAGATATTTAATCTAATTTTTATTTAATTCTTTATTTCAAATTATTGATAATTACAATATAAAATAAAGAAGAAATATGATAATGAATGGGGAATGGGACTAACAGTCTGTTTGGATAAATCCAGACAGACTACAGTTAGTTGACTCCTTAAAAGGAGGTTAGTAATTATAATAATACTACTTATAATTGATGGAAGTTGGATCCAAGACTTCCCTTCAATCTTTATATTATCAGATTGAAGAGTGAGATAAAGGTCACTAATCTGGTTGTTCTTAAAGTCACCAACTTGGGGTTGTTCTTGAGGTCACCAACCTGAAGTTCTTCTTAAGGTCACTAGCCTGAGTTGTTGAGGTCACTAACCTATGTTATGTCTACTTAGGGGAAGTAGAGGATCCAGAGGAGTGAAGGTTATATTACTTACTTTTAATCAAGGAACTGATTTAAAGTTAGAGAAGTTAATCACTAGTCTTATAATTATAAGACTCTTGATTTTGTACTTCAGTTGAACTTTTGGTTAGTTCTTAAAAGTAGTGGGTAATAATTGCTTGGGGGTCTTTGGAAGGTTGAGAGAAGAGAGGTTTATATATTCCTTTCTCTTAACCTAACTTTTATGATATTTGTTTATATCACTATTTTGGTTTGCATGGTGATTTCCAATTGTTATTGGTTATGGTTATTAAGGTTTAAGTTTATTATATGTCTTATTTGATATAAGCATATTCAACTCTTGATACTGAGTTATGAGATTTATTGTGTTTTATTGGTTCTTACATATGTGTTACATGTTGTTTTTAGTATGTACCTATAAGTAATTAAGTATGTTTTAACTCTTGACACTGAGTTATGAGATGTTATGATGTTTATGAATTGATTACATATATATTACATACTGTTTTTAGTGTGTATATGTATGTAATTATGGTTTAGGAGGCTTATTGTATCTTTTAGTCATCTTTTGGGTACATGTACATGTGCTCAGGGTTGACATGTCTTCCATTGGGTACTTTGGCACTTGTGTAGCTTGCAATTGTCCTGATGGGAGGGTTGTGCGGGATTTCGTTCTTTGACATGTGTTGCAGGCGGTTAGGTATTTATTGACTTCTTTTGCCATGCCTGCCAAAAAAACTCATTCCGCAGTTGGGCCAGAGTTTTCAGACTACCTAAGTGGCCTAGTGCCTCATGTGTCCGCTGAATCAGTTGTTCTTTGAGGTTTCCGACATCTGGCACTAGCAAGCGTCCATCAACGTACATCAAACCTTCCCGCCACTCCGTACCTTTGCATAGCCGCAGGGTCTTGGCAACATTCAAGCAGAATGTGTCGACGTTGTAGCCTCCTTTGATTCCATTTGTAATTTTTTTGTCAAGTGTGGCGTTGATCTTGATAGCTGCTACCTCGTCCACCCTTGAAAGGGCATCTGCCACTGCATTGTCTTCACCTTTGATATAATTGAAGTTGAAGTCAAATTGAGATAGTGTTTCAAGCCACCTTGCTTGACGTTGACTGAGATTGCTCTGTGATAGTAAATGAGTAAGTGAGTGATGATATGACATCACATTGATTTTCATGCCTAGCAACATCAGCTTCCATTTTTGCAATGCGTTTACCACTGCCAACAGCTCTTGTTCATGCACTGGGTAATTGCGCTCAGCCAGTGTCATTGTCCTGCTTTTGTATGCGATTGGTGAAGACATGTCCCACTTTGCTCCTTGGAACAAGGCCACTCCAAGCCCGTGGCCGCTGGCGTCTGTGAACAGCCAGATTGGTTTGTCTGAGTTGTAGTCCATTTGTCTCAAGACCAGAAATGTCGTGATGATTCTCTTGATATTTTCAAAAGCCGCGTCTTCTTTCTCTCCCCATTCAAAAGGTAAGTTCTTGCGCTTTGTACTGGTGAATGGAGAAAGTGTCACAATGTAGTGTGCTAATCCGTCAATGAATTTCTTAAGGAATTGAACTGTTCCAAGGAATTTCAAAAGTTGTTTCTGTGTCAATGGTGTTTTCCACTTAGCCACTTTCTCCACCTTTGCGTCATCCGGACATACCCCGTCTCCACTGATTTTGTGACCCAGAAAGTTGATGCTTGTCCAAAAGAGTTTGCTCTTCTTTGGCGAACAATACAATTTTGCTGCTTGAAGTCGTTGTAAAACTTCTCGTACATGTATCTCGTGCTCTTCCACTGATTGTGAGAATACTACTACATCATCTATAAATACCACACAATAGTTACCAATGATATCCCCCAGTGCTTCTTCAACTTCTCCTTGGTGTGTTTCTGGGCCATTTGTAAGTCCCATAGCCATTACTGTCCACTCAAAAAGTCCAAATGGTGTTTTCACCGCTGTTAATGGGATGTCTTGTTCCCTCATTCTTGTTTGGAAGAAGGAGTTGATTTGGTCGATTATTGAAAAAACTTTACCTGTGCTTACTAATTGGACTGATTGATCCACATTTGGAAGTGGAGCTCGGTCTTTGACTGTATACTTATTTAGTGTCCAATAGTCACACACCCATTGCGGCAAGGCATCCGGATCTTTTTTGGGGATGATCATTGACCGTGACGCGTACTGGCTTGTTGACCGACGTATGTGTCCCGCTTTCAAGTGTTGACTGATGAGCTTCTGCCAAGCTGATAGGTACTTAGCCGGATAGTTATACTGCTTTTAGTTTATCACCACATCTGGGTTGGTCAATACAATCTTGTGCACGACGCGCGAGGATGCATTCTGCCCTTCAGGTGGAATGAAATCATCCTCTTTCTCTTCAGCCACTGCCGGTAACTCTTTGGGAAACATCTCCGCAAACTCATGAAGTACTTGCTCCTCTCTTGCTGTTAAATCACGGTTTGTTTTTACTTGTTCAAGATTCTAAATCACACATGATATCATTGCCTTTGTCATTGAATGTTCAATTTATTTCTTTGTTGATTCTTCTAAAGGGACTGTCTGACTAGGTACATGGGTGACTGAGCGGTTATGAAGAGAAACGTCAAGATGATACTTTTCCAAGAAGGGAGTTCCTAAGATGACATCATAAGTTTCTCCTAGAGGTGCAATCTTGAAAAAAGTTGACCCAAATTGCAATTTCGGATCTGCCACGCTAACATTAGCAAAGCAAAACTCCTTGATCACAAAAGGGGCTTCCTTGGAAACAATAGCAAGACTCACCCCAATAGGTGTCGTGAGGCGCCTACGCGGGATTTTGGCGTTCTTTGTTGCTTGCTCCAACATCAGATTTGCTTCGGCTGCTGAGTCAATCAAGGCATGCATGGGAGTACCGTTAATCAATAGTTTCAGGATGATAGATTTAGTACTTTTAGATTCTTCCGCGCACCCCAACATCTCTTCCTCCATGTGTGCAATCAGAATCCTATTAGCTTCTTCGTAGCGTTCAATTTCTCTTGCCGATAAGTCTGGTGCAAAATTCAATGAGGTGCTTTCTGTCATTGCTTTGACTGGAACCGTTGCAGTTGGACGACCAGCAGGTTTGTTGGTTGGTGCTCCCGCCGGTGGTCTTCTGAGGTCGTGGTCTGGGGTCAAAGACACTGAGTGGTGGTAATGTTATGTAAGGTCCCTTGATTGGCCCTTGACAGTTTGGATTCCTACATTTAGTTTGACACGTTGAGCAGATGCCTTGATGTCTGAGATACTGATGGTAGTGCCATGCGTGATCTGCTCATTGCCCCGCCATTTGAGTTGCCATTGGAGGTTGATGGGTTGATCGCGTCAGTGTGCTTTGATGCGTTGCTGTCAAGGCCGGGTTGTGATGTGGTAACAAGTTGCTTTATTATAATAGTAACCAGATATCTGATGCTGATGCCATAAACTTGAACCACTTGAAATTGGCCACTTTCAGCAGCCCTCGATCATCTATCCAACATTGAAATACATTGGGCGCTCCGCATACTACGTATTCCGCAAGGTTCTTGATGCTGATTGAGCTTTCCACTTTGATTAAGTTGTACAAGTCTCAACCTTGGTTGGCATATGCGCAAAAGTCTTTGTTTGGCTTGATTCTGAGTTGTCGAATGGCCTTCTCTGCATTGTAAATCTAACCTGTGGGTAACGTAGCCGTTGCCAATGCATGCATGATATCTTTCCAAGGTAATGAAATAAGCTTGCTCTCCATCCTCCTTAGCCAATTTCCCGCTCTTGGTTCCACTACTATGGTTCCCAAGATTGTCTGCCTGTCTTCAATGTTGTCCAGTCCTTTCAATTTGAAGAATTGTTCAACAAGTTGTTGCCAGTTGAAAAGTGCCGCTGGGTCCTTGGCTGTTCCTGTGAATTTTTGGGCCTCAGAGAGCTTGATGTCGCTAGCTCGCACCGTTGGATTAGCACTGCTCGTGGGAGATAGCTGGTGCAGCAGATGATTCAGGTAAATGTCCCATTCCTACAAACAAGACTCGCCGCGTGGTCTCTGAGCTTGGGTGAATTTGAGTTTGTCCCCAGTATTCCATAGAGGCTGGCGTCTGTGGAAGTGGTGTCATTGCCGGTATCAAGTACGGTAGTGGTTGCTGGCGAAAGGTTTCATCATCAGGGGGTTCTTTGGCGATTGAAGTCAAGGGGCCTTCAGTTTTGACAGTTGGGGCCAGTGATGGTCATTCTGGCGTTGGTGGTTTATTCCCCGCTGGCGTTGGTGTGCCAGGGCTATTTCAAAAGCAAGAAAACTAGTTCCCTGAGGGCGTTACGGCGGCCGGTCCTGCTGAGTTTGTGGTTGCTTGAGAAGACAGCAATCGTGACATGGTTGCCTCTAGGGATTGGATCCTTTCCCTATTGGACTTCAAGACTGCGACTTCCACTTCCAGACGTGCGATGGTTGTGTCCTTGTCAGCTTCATCGCCTCTTTCTTGGCCTTTTCCTTTTGCCAAGGAAGAGGCCTCCATCTTGTTGTACGGCATGAAGATGAAGCTACCTGGCGGTTGTGACGTCTTTTCAGCAAGTTTTGAATTGAAGAATTCTCGCACGATTCTTGCGTCCGGAGTGATTGATGGTTCAAGGGGGTCTGGGTAGTCTGCAGGTGTTGAAGTGGCTAATGGTGCTGGGGTTGAAGTGGCTTGTAGCGTGTATTTACTTTCCAGAGTGTCAGATGGGGCTTCCAGTTTGTAGTTGTATCTGGGGGCTGGCGGTGCTGGCGGCAAATTGGCTGTGGCTGTCTTATGTTGTCTTTGTCGGCGTAGAAAAGATTCAGGATCGCTACTAAGATTTGGAGGTAATGCAAATCCCATTCAGCCTGAGCCCCGATCACTATCCGCCGAGTAGTGGCTCGCCCGGACCCCAACCCTTGGGGATCTCAAAGCGCCTGCCCAAACACCAGACCTATCAGGGGCTCCGTTGGGTCTCCAATTGGGGACCTGGGTCAGGGCTCAGGCTGAAATCCCATGAAGTGAAGATCAAATCTCTCAGGCTTGTCTTGTGTCTACAAAATTCAATAGAAGTGATTTAATTTGAAAAAGAAAGATTTTTTTTGAATATGAACCGTTGGGTTTTCTTAGTGAGGTTGATTTGAATGTTTTTGGATTAAAAAAGTGTAAGACTCCAAGAGTGAGTCTTCACTGAGGCAAGGGATTTGGGAGCCTGAGCTCCAAAGTTAATCTAAAAACCCAAATCTATATTACAACACAAGTCTAGCTCCAACCGAAGGTATTTGGTGAAGAAAGGGTTCTTTGTGGAGCTAGGTGCGTTTGACTACTACAATCCAGACCCCTCTATAACCATGCTGTATCTATTACTATGTAACCCTTACAGAGAGGGGAAGAAACACACCACAAGAGGGCAGGTGAATCAGGTGCAGTGACTCTGCCCTCAATGTTCAAAATTTCTTTCAAGATATAATGAAACAATCCTAAATTTTACTTCTTTTCCTTTGAAGGTTTCCCATAGACCTAACTTATCCACAAATCAGAATGCGCAGCCTCTGGCGGAGTCTGTTGATACTACCAGAAACCAAGGAGTTTAGTTATCAGGATGATGAAATTGATTTGGATGACACCAATAGAAAGGAAGAAGAGGATGGCAGGGAAGAGGATGAGGGAAATGAACCAGAGTTTGAAGATGAGGAGGGGGACACTGTGAGCAAAGTAAAAGAGTGTAGTAAGAAAGGTAAAGAGAGTATAAAAACAAAGGTAAAGAGAGAAGTGCTAATGTAGGTGAAGAGAATACTGTGCAAGGGAAGGGTGGTCTTTATGTTGAAAACGCTGAAATGCAAGAAGCAGAAGATGAGGCCCAAGCTGCAAATTGGGACAGGTGGAATCAGTAGAGATGGATGTTTTTGTGTCCAGTTCAATCTTTCTTTGTCTTACTTTTGTCTAGTCTCATTTTTTGTAGCATCATTGTTATCATGTTTGCTTAGTATCATTTGTATATTCTGAATTCTCATTATCATTTTTCAAACACCTGGGTGTGTGTAATAGATTGGTCATTTAGAAAACAAACAACACACTGAGAATTTAGAACAAAAGGACTCAGGGCAAAGAAAATATAAAGATTGGATACAATGAAAAAACCAAAGCACAAAGAAAGTTAACAGTATCAAATAAGTCAGTATCAATTTGGTCATCTGCACCAGCCATATACACATCTTCCATGTCTTCTGTTTCAGGAACGTCATGATCACCAGGGTTAAGGTTGATAAGAAGTAAGGTTGAGGCTTGTGAACCAAGGGTCCAAGAGGGCAATTTTCAGTGTGAGAGAGTGCATATGATGGACGAGGTGGCGATAAAGATGGTCTTCAGAGTGTGGACCGCTCAGACAAAGCCCAAATAATCCAGGATTTGATCTGTAATACTTTCCAACCACCTCACCATCACCACCCTATCTTCTGATCCCATCAACTCAAAGATATGAAGCACCATTCCCTCCCGGTGAAATGTTTCCCAGAATTTCTGCCTTGGCCATATTTGATGTGACTTTCTTGCTATACCGCATGCTTCATTGACTTGTTAACCCCACAACCTTGCAGGGATAAGCCGGCAGGATACAAGATCCAATAGGGTGAGGTAGTTTTTGATGGATGATTCTTGAGCTTGATGATATGAAAGTAGTGAATTATAAGTTTTATTGTCCATTTCAAAAAGTCCACCAATATTTGTCTGAATTGATAATTGAAGGTTGATTTTCCTTTTGGGGGGGCTTTACATAGTAGACACTGTTGATGGTAGAAGTGCCACATCATAGTCTGTCTCATCTCCTCTAAGGCCATAAAAAGGTCATACAAACCAAGTAAGCTTTGATAAGTATATACCTGATTGCCTAAAAATTCTGAAACAACCATCAGACCAAGCCATCTGTGATTCTATGTGAATTGAAAAATGATGACTTTGTTTGATCAGAGAGTTTTTATTGATGTCATTTGTTGTGATTGTATATTCAAAGTATGAATTCTTGAATTTTTCAGGATCATCTTTCCTGAATCTCCTTGACACAACAGTGTGAGTACTCTCCACCAGTGCAATAAAATTCATAAGTAAGGTGTGTAAATATTGTAGTCCTTGACCTATAAAAAATTCTACATAATTACCAACAAATGACTCAATTAATGCTAGTGAGAAATGGGTGACAAATAAAGCATGTCACTCACTTGCCACTATAAGAAAGATAATATTTTCTGGACAGAAAAGAAAAGTTTTGAGATAGAAAAATGTTGAGAGCTGAGTAAAAGAGCAAAAAGTATAACAAATGATGCACCTTGTTCCCTGCTATCAGAGCTTCAATCTCAATACTTTTGGTTAATTTCATATCCAGTATTGAGGAATGTACTGATAATCAACCTTCAGCTTTAGCAGATTGAAACCTATAACTGGTGCTGACATTTGGTTCATGAAGGTTTGAAGCACATTTTCATGTCTAAGAAAGTCTATAATATTTTCAATTCTAGTGCAATAACCACAATTTTTGACTTATTTGAACGCTGGATGCCCTGGGTACATACTTTGTTTAGACAACAAAACTGAACCTGCTTGATCAAAGAGGTTATCAAAGTTTGAAGCAATTGCTACATATAGCCTCATGGAATTGTTGCAAGACTAGGTACATATTTTATGGCTCAATGAATGCTCTGGAGAAGAAGGTCAGATTTCTAATGAGCTAATAATTGAGGTTTGGACAAGAACTGAAAATTATATGGCCTTCCTTTGAAATCAAGATTTCTTCTTGCCCCTTTTGAGGAAAATTTTGCTGAAGCTGAAGGTTTATCATTAGTACATTCATCAACATTGGCTCCAAAAATACCAAAAAATACTGAGATTGAAGCTCCAATAGCAAGGAACAAAGTAGATATTCTTTTATATCTTTTGCTCTTTTCCTGAACTCTCAATATTTTTCTTTTATGTCCAGAAAATATTATCTTTCTTTTAGTGTGCTTTCAGCCTTCCATTTGATAACATTCCAAGGCCTCTTGGGATCCTTGTTACACCACAAGGACTCTTTACCTCTTGCGGGTTTGCTAAAAAACCCATATTAGATCATCAGATAGCCCTCCTGCATCGTCCTCCAGTGCTTCTTTTTGAATCTCAACTGCTTCAATTTCATCTTATTTCTCCTCTTAATCTTCCTGATTCCATCTAAACCAAAAGCAATTTGCTAAACCCCCCCCTGAAACCAATCATGCATAATTCCTAGCACCACATTCGTAACCAGATCCTGGTATGGAAAACATTCCCATTTGGACCATTGTACACCTTTTTCTGTGAAATTTTCTCTTCTAAGTTCAAGCATTTGTCTATCTTTCAAGTTGTGTGCTGTGTCAAAGATGTCTCTCCTATCTTGCTTCTCCCCAGGATCATCTTTGCTATGCTGTCCTTGTGGCAAAAACACCACAAGCAGAAACCAGTACCTGAATGTAATGTAAAACTGTTTATTTTGTGATTTGCTACCATATCACCACTCAAATTTTCCAGCTGAAGCACACTTTCAACCTTCTGGATACAAATAAGTTTTGATCAAAATACCACATTCTGATACATTAACTTGATCAATCAATGGATGCATGGCATGGCCAATGGTGGTCATGTCTGGTTGATTAGGTGCTGGTACCATTCCTGCAAGAAAGGTGTGATTCATTTGATGACATGATTGAGGTGGGAGATTCCCAAGTTATAAACACCTATCTTCCCAAGGTTCTGTTGCTAAGCAGATTGAACCCATTGACAGGGAGAGAAAACACCAGGTTTGAAAGCGCACTTGAGGTTGAGGTCAAGGAAGATCTCTTTGTTTAGCAGTGTGGATAGGTTTTCAAAAGCTTAACCTTGATTGTAATCACATACTTTGTTTTCATTGGTCAAATTGCATTACTTGGTCCAATCATCAATCAAAGTTTTGAAGTAGGGTATTGACAAGAACCAAACCAGCCATCCTTAAAGTCTTAAAGGATAAATATCAGGAGAGGTTTCTTAAATTGAGCCTTTTCAGGTTGACAAGGTTGTTTTTCAGATACTTGGGTTACAGATGGTAGTTCATGTATAATGATGCAGGAGAAAAGATTGGTCCCACAGACTGTGGTACTTGCCAATTCTCAATATGCACATTTGGGTGGGGCTACTTCTGGCTTCTAGAGAGAATAGCACTTAGTGCAACATACAAATTTCTCTATTTTGGCATAGCAACATGTGATTGCTTGTGCGTCTTTTGGAATAGATGAAGTCCAGCCATTTTCTGGCTTGATCTGAGTACACAGCTGCACAATACCTGTGATGAAGTCCCTAGCTTCTTGACAGTTTACACAACTCATTCAACATTCTAGGAAGAGCCAACCAATGAGATACATCACAAGATCCAAATTTCAATCAAAATGGATTGTTCTGGTCAGCTCACTTCAAGAAAGTAAGGTTGTTGGTGTAACTGACAGATCAGTTCTGTCATGTTGGTATTCTTAGTTGTGGGGTTATCATCCTCTTCAAAGCTAACATCTGTTGGATCAACATCTGTAATTTGGGCCTTGCCAGAAAATTCTTTTGCCAGTGTGAGCAAACTTGATCCAGCTTCTGATTCAGTATTTGACCTTGATCCGTGTTTCCTGAAAGTTGCTGGATGGAGCCATACTCTGTTTGCTTGTTTCCCATTTGGGATGGTATGCTTGACCTTGATACAATCAAAGCAGATGCAAAGAATCATGCCTGTGCATTGATCTGTGGTTTTGATGTTGTCCATGTGATTTGTGAGGCTGATAGATTGAAACATTTGTGGAGAAGTTGAAGTGCTTTCACAAATAAGTCAAAGGCAATTTTAGAATACTTGAGAGTTGAGGATACCAGGGAGATAGGTGGAATCCAGAGATTTTGAGAGGTTGAGAGTCAAGGTCACAAAGTTGAAAGGCAAGGTCAACAGTAGGTGTGAGGTGAATTTGGAAAAAGATGAAGTCTTGAGGTAGGATTAAGGGTGTTGATGCCTGTGAACTGCAGCTGACACTGTACACCCACTTTGGTAAAAAAAAGTTGCATCAATAGTTTAATGCAACTTTTACATATTGGTGAGAAATTTTCTCACCGTGTATGTATGTGTAATAGTTTGTGAGTTTATGAATGTTTGAAACGTTTGGTAATCAAATATAAAGAGTATTTATGATCATCAAATGATTGATCATAATGGTCCATCATTTGGTAAACAGGGTCAAAGAGTCATTGGTTTTCATTCATCTCTGTTTTCATTCATTCTGATCTTTCAATGTAAATAAAATTAATATATTTCAACTTCATTCCATGAAACTATGGATTATAATTCAGCTCTACAGCCCCAACAAAAATTACGCCGCCAAATCATCCCTTTTCATCACTTTATTTCAATCTAATCTGCTAGATCCTACTACAACACCTTTCAGCTTGAAGTTGACTTTGAGTTCTGAAGAAAGGAGATGACATTGATTGACTTTGTACTTGGATCTTTTTTTGAGATTGAGCTTGAGGTAATAAGGAGTTGAGTTCTTTGGTAATGAGAGAAAAAAATGAAAAAAAAAATGAAAAATTACGGAAGTGATTTTTTTGTTGAAGTACAAAAAAATACCAAGTTGATAGGTGAGCGATGAGAGACAAGAGAGGAGAGTGTACAAATACATTTGACTCTGTAGTCATTTTCAAGAATGCACACAAATTCTACACATACACCACAAAGACACCTTTGAGCCAAAGGGTAGCCGGATTGTCCGCAATCCAACAATTGGATGGGCACCCAAGATCAGGACACGGTCTTAGCATCCAAGGGCATTGGACCTCTGTACAGCATCTTGTGAATGTGGTGACAGTGTCCAACCTTGTCCAACCTTGCTTTGATGTCTGAGTTTGGAGGCCCGCAAGGATGCTTTGCAGTAGTTGTCCTCAGGACAACCACTTCTCCTGCAAAATGATCAGATGTCCAAGCAACATCCATGTGTCCTTGTGGTGTATGTGTAACAATTTGTGTAACTCTTTTGACACACTTTTGTTTACCAAATGACAATCTTGGGTTGCATATGCGACCAAAAATCAGTGTCTTTTTGGTGGTGCGCAGTCGGTTGCACACGTTGCACACACGTTGCCAAAGTGGGTGGTATGTGTGTAGCAGGTAGCACTGTAGCCCAGGGACTGCATCAAGTCCTTGCCTTGGGTGGTGGTGAGCATTGAAAGCCTTCCATCCCAGAAGAGCTTCAGTCCGGGGTTTGAATCCCGGACAGCGCATTGCTTTTGTTTCCTATGCCTTGATTGATCATGGAAAACAAACATACTGCAGTGGAGCAGCCGAGATATGAAACCTTGAGGATTTAATTTTTCAGTACACTTTGATATATCCAACAATGATCTCCACAGTGGAGAGGTGATAGAGAGATAGTTTGAATTATGTAGGAGTTGCCAAGACGAGTTGAATCGAAGGATGAGATTAAATTGAATGAGGATTGAATTGTAAAGCTAAAGCATGATGTCATATGAATCGAACACAATTCATTTTGACAACGAGGAAGAGAAGGAAGTTTGATTGATGAGAATTGAATTTGAGCGTACGTAGTCGATACGGACTCAAACGGTGAACGTGAGCGAAGGAAGTTAAAATTGTGAGTAAGTATGTGTACTGAGTCAGTAAGTATGTAGTATGTATTAGTATGTGGGTGAAAGAGAGGCCGGGTTTTAAAAAGATGATTGATTAGTATTACGATTTATCCGAGAAGCCAATCCAATCCAAACACACCCACCACACCACTCCAGAGTCAGACTACAACCATTCATCCGAGCTGAAGCAGAAAACCAATCATCAAAGCAAAAAGAAAAAAAGAAAAAAAGGAAGAGAGAAAGACGGATTGAAGGAATGAATTCGAATGAATGAATGAATGACTGAATTCGAATGAATGATTTTTAGCAATAGATTCTGAGGAAGTGAGTAGAGTAATCAGATTGAGTGAGTAAAGCAGACTGAAGACTACTGACTGACTCTTACTCAACTGATTTGATTTCTTCATCCGCCCATGATCCATTCCTCCAGTTTACCATCGCCATTCAACCAAAACAGCACTTCAAGTCTTACATAATCAAGTCTCAATGAACTCTTCTGACTGATCACTTCATCAGGCATTCAACTCAACATCAGACTCAGACCATCAAGAACAACAACAACATCCATCATCATCATCATCCATCATCCATCATCAAGAAGAAAACACATTTGAGTGAACTAAAGCTTTGATTTCTTTAAAAACCATTTCAAGATCTAAAACTTAAACAGAAACTTTCAATCCATCAATCTTGAACTAATGACCCAATCCAATTCAAATCAAACTAAACATCGATTACGATTATTCCCATCTTCACTCATCAAACAACATTCATCTACTTCATCATCATCTTCTTCTTCAAATCAACTACCACCTCTACCTACCTCTTCTAATTCAATCTCCTCTTCTTCTTCTACTTCTTCATCTTATCAACAACAACAACAACAACAACCAGAACCACAACAACTAGAACAACAATCACCATTATCTTATACTATCCCAGAAGCAACTCGATCTGCACCTGACCTATCATCTCCTCTCTTCCTTGAGTCAGATCGTCCAGAATGGCTCTGGATCAATCCTAATCTCAATCCAATCTCATCATCAAGTATCGATTCTAGCACTGAATCTAAAACTAGTTCTGAATATTCCCATCATCTTAATAATAAAAATACACCCAGAAGACTGATTCATGAAAGATCTCAATCTCATGGTAATGTGTTCAATCCTCAATCTGCTAGACTCGAACGTCGATTTCAAGCTTTACTTGAGATTTGTGATACAGAAGCAGGTTATCTAAGAGATCTTCGAATCCTCGTTCATGGTTATCTTGCTATCCTCGAACGTGCACCTTTCATCAATTCAGATCATAAACTCATCGTTAAAAGAAATGTAGATCAAGTTTTGGAATTGGCTGAACGGTTTTCTCGTAGGATCTCTTTGGCTATGGGATCGAAATTAGAGCTCTGGAGAACACCTGGTTCTTCAAGAGATGAATTAGAAGTTGACAAACTCATCGAACGTCTTTCAAAGGCTTTCATCAGTGAAGTTAGTCTTCACTCTCTTCCAAACTTAGCCTTCTTTACCATCTTTTTGATCTCTGATGAGCTCTTCACCATTTCTTACTTTGAATTCCTCTTTACTAGTCTCCAATCTTCACAGTTTACGAAGAATTCTGTGCACGTCATCCTGAGGCAGCTGATATCATTAGGCAATTTGAAACTAGCGCTGAATGGATATCTTTTGTACAGCAGTGTCGAAGTCAAGATAGCTTATCAACTTCTTCAGTTCCTCCTTCATCACTCGCTTCTGCCACTCAGGCTCCAATTCAAACTAGTCTTGCTTCTTTGGGTATGATTCCATCTGTGCCTAATCATTCTAGGTTAAGGTTACAAGACTTTGCTATCAAGCCTATTCAACGTATCATGCGATACCCACTTCTTCTCACAAGCTTGCTAAAATACATGGATGGTGATGTTAATTCGAGTGAAATGCGCGCAAGGGATAAGGTTTATCAAGCTTTAGAAGCCATGAAGGAAGTCGCAATAGGGGTTGATGACGCTAAATCAGCCAGAGAAATTGAACTCAAAACCGAACTGATAGCTAGTCGAATGGAGTTACATTTTGTGAGTTGATTTCATGGTCTCCATGACCAGTTTACCCACAATTATCTTCCCAATCTGATTGTTTACTGTTTTGTCTATCAGTCTTATCGTGCTGCATTCGTGTCACTGCTTGGTCAAATTCAACTGGTTGGATCACTTCATGTACTTTATCACGGACCTGCACTTGACCCCAATGAGGGATTTAAGATCAAGTATCATGGTATCTTTTTATATCAAACTCATCTCGTCATTGTCAAGGTCAAGCGAGCTAGCGTCTATGAACCTCGTCATTGGTTTCCGATCCGTTATTTTGATCTCGTGGATATACCCGAATCCTCCGGTTGGTTGTTGACCTTTGGTTTTTCAGATTCCATGGACCAAATTATGAGCACAACTAACCATCTATCTGTTTGGTTCAATTTCATAAAATCTTTTTCCTTTCTCGCTCTAGGTATCATGCCTCATTCCTTCAGTTTGAAATACCGTCAACACTCGTTTGAATTTGGAGCAATGTGGGAACCTGAAAAGAAACTTTGGATGACCAAACTCAAAGCTATCAAGGACGAAGTTGAAAACTTGAGATCGATTCACCTTCGATCGGATTTGCCTCTCAACGATGACTCAATCGTCTCGAGCATCAATCTTGATGACTGTGGTCCTTCTTCTCCTACTTCTAACTCTGAATCCAAGCCTTCCTCATCTGCCAGTGGTTCAGGCTCACCCATCCTAGGTCATGGGATTCTACAAGAGGAACCACTTCCGTGTATTTCAAAGGAAGACGCCGTTGATGAACCACCTCCAACACCTCACTCGGCCTCTCAACCAATGCCCTCTCAGCTTTCATCTCATTCTCAACAATCTCGAGTTTCTCAGCGCCTCTCTCGGAATGTTAATACGTTATTGGGACGAACCCCTGAGGTTGTTCAGGCGGCCATAGATCTCAAACTTACAGAGGTCTTCTCTGACGTTTTGCTCGCTGCCCGGCTTCAGGGTCAGCGTGAACAAGAAGTGTCTGATACGAGCGGTCGTCAGCGTACTTTATCAGGACCTGGATCGAGCAAAAGACATTCGCAGTATCATGCTTCTGCTCAAACTGTTAGCTCCCGAGCTTCTGAACGCAAAATGAAGAGGCTGAGCTACATGGAACCAGCTAGTCGGATCTTCTTTGAAACCAAAGTATCGGAATCATCATCTAAATCCACTTTACCGCCTTTACCTGTCACTCTCGCATCACCTGTCTCAGTCCGTTCTACATCCAGTAGTTTACGTAGAGCAAAGACCGGTCCAGCACCTGAACGACCTGCATCCATCGATCTGTGGAGGCTGAATCGAGCCAGTACCACTAATTCCACTCGATCCAGACCACCTTCTACAATTCTTTCCACAAACGCTACTATCACCCTCGCCAACATATCTCCACCCTCAAACCTAAGTTGTGACTCTTTTTTAGCTGAGCCGGAACGTGATCCCGCATGTGAAACTGGGTCAGATCACCCCTCTACAAGTCGATCGGAATCATGTGATGGTGGTAGTTCTTCGGGAACGTCATCGTCGAGGGACATGCAAGCCGCAGACACTACGATTGTACCCAACGCACGACGCTCATTCAAAGACTCATTGTTCTCATCACCCGAACCGACCAGTGAAAACTCAAGCGCTACCACGATTCAAGAGTCGTCTGAGGATAGGTGGCATCCTGGAAGAAGAGCAACATTGAAGAGTGAGAGTAGTATCAATAGTCTTAGAGGTCAACCTCTACGACCCACACTGCAATCTATCGTAGGATCAACTGACGATGCATCAAGCCGTATGATAGATGAAATTGAGGCCACGTTGATGAGAAAGGATGACGAGATTGATCCTGATTATGTGAATCTTACCCTCTCACCCAATTCGATTGGTCTCGAGTCCATACCAACTGCAACATCAGCGCAAAACCATGATAATCATATGATAGGCGGTCAAAAGATGACGAAGTCAGCAACCCATTCTACTGTTACTGGATCGTCATGGTTACCTGGCTTCAAACTCTCACGTAAACATTCAAGAGCATCGGTGAAGGAACCCTTAGAATCGGATCCCTCTGTTGAGGGTGGTACTAGTAATGTGGGTCATAGTCGAGAGCCGGGAGCACCGCGATCAAGACGAATACTTTCTACAATCTCTGTGAATTCATCTACGTCTACGTCTTCAAGTCATCATAATGCAAGAAGGAGTGGATCAGGATGGGTACCCAGCTTCATCAGATCCAAGAGTAGTACGACTGCCACTACCATCGGTAGAGGTGGAAGTACCGAGAGTCGCATTTCATTGAGTGGAAATAGTAGATCAGCTTTAATGAGTCTTTGGAATTCCTCTGGATCAAATCCTGAAAGCACATTCAATATGAATGATCATCAAGATATCCCTCAACCTCCTAGATCTGAACCTATTGCATCACATAGTAGAAATCGTAGTAGTAGTAGTACTAGTGGAAACAGTGGCAAATTCAGTTTCAAAAAACCTTCTTCTGGAATGGGAGGAAGTGGAAGTGGAAGTGGGATTAGATCATTTCTGAGAATGACACCTCTAGCTAATCATTCGAATGGAAATGGAAATGATCGTCGTATCAGTAATCCAGTGGGTTCATCTTCATGAAGAAAATGAAGTTCATGGACCGCTTGCGTTTTTGTTTGTTTTGTTTGATCACTGTTTATCCTATCACTCATCATCTTTATCTATCATTTCCCTTTCTCTAAATGGCAGATCCTTATGTAGTCAATCAAATATCTTATTTTCCTGTGTTCCTCCGTTCGTGTTCTTGTCTCTGTGTGTTATGTGTGTTATATAGGTATCTTTATTCGATCTGAAGAAGTAAGAAGTATTAGACTTAGATGGGATTTTGTTTTTCTGGTGGACATTTGGCTTTTATCTAATTTTTCTCTCTTCAAGCTGAGCTGTTTTCCTTACCTTTTGGATTCAATTTTCTTCTTTGCGATTTAATTGATGATCTAACCCAGATCTCTAAGTAGTTTAAACTTTTTTCTTTTCTACTTTTTTTCTTCCTTGAAACCTTGAAACCTTGAAGTCTTTCATTATTTTTCTTATCTGTGTGTGAATTGGGAGTATGGGGAATGTGAAATTTTTGATGTGAAATTTTATAATGAGAGATTATAAGTTATATATGAGATCCCACTATTTTCCGCCTCCTTGACAAATATCCGGAGCCCTTTCTCGGGTAGGACAGAGGGCTTTTCCCATTAGGTTGCCCTTTTTGAAAAAGGGGCTCCCAAGGGGACTTCTTAAATGATTGTATTGCGGGCTCTCAAACTCCAAATTAAACTGTTTGTAATTACTTACTATCCATGATTCTATTGACTCTACCGTTTAATCACAGGGTCGATTTCCAATGACAATCCTCATAGGGTTAATGAGACCGTATGGCATAGCTTAAAATTGATTGTATTGGCATAGCATAGGTAGGAGTCAAAATCTAGTATAGAAGATCAAATCAAAATTTTAAGTCTTGAAATTTGAGAAATCAAAAGTTTTTAAAAGTAAATCTTGTTAATTAAATAAGCATTCTAAAGCATTTCCATATTTATCAGTTTTGATGGATTCTGGTAAAGTAAGACTCTGATTGGGCATTCAATTTTGGGTCTCCATCCAATTTGATTAATCTATCATCAACTCCTAGGGTCTCTTGGTATCACAACGGTTGAGAAAAAACATTTTTAACAAGTTTGAAAGTGTTTGAATCACAAGTATCCTTCCTCACGGACCAAAGAATTTAAAATACAAATATTTGAACATACATATTTAATTTACATCAAAGAATTTATTATCTCTTTCCAATTGTTTTCACTAAAAGAATTATCTTCAAATTTTGAAAATTGATCCATTTCTGGAATATAGGGAGGAAGACAGTCTAAATTTTTGACTTTTTCCCAATCAATTCCTTTTAACCAATCATGATGAATGATATCATCAAATGAAATTGGTATAGAAGATTGATCAAGTAAATAATTAATGAACTCATCACATGATTCACTTACATCTCTTTCTTTAAACTTTTCACCTAATAACTCAATTAGCACATGTGCTAACTTACACCAATCTTCCTCACGTAGATCTGTTAGAAATAGTTCTTCAGGATCATTGAACTTTTCAAATGAATTATAAGATGACCTCCTCTTTTCACCTGAAACTTGAAATTGATCTTGAACTCTTGCAGCTAATCCAAAATCAATTAATTTGATATGACCATCTTCATCTATCATCACATTATCACACTTCAAATCTCTAAATGCAATCAACTTTGAGTGTAGATGATCCAATGCAATGATTAATTCTGAGATATAAAATTTGGCTTGATCTTCATTTAAACCATAATAAAATTTATCCAAGAGTAAATCAAGTAATGTACCACCTGGGATAAATTCAAAAACTAATACAGTAATTTTCTCTTCAATTAAAAAATTTCCATAGTATTTAAATATGAATGGATGATGAGGATCAAGTGAGTTTAAAATTTCAATTTCTTGTTGAATACAAAATTGTGTTAAAGTTGAGCTTTGATTTGTGTCTGATAAGACCTTGATAGCTAATAATTTGTCTTTTGGTGTATGTTTTATATATCTTGATATATAAATCGAACCTTGTGAGCCTTTTCCAATTAATGGACCTAATTTATAATCTGAAATACTTAATCTTCTTTGTTGATTTGATTCAAAACTTGAGCTTCTAAGATGGATAATTTCTGAAGGGTTTTCCTCTTGAAAGGCTATATTATTAGGTGGACTTAAATCAGATTTCATTGTATCAGGATGACCAGGGATGAAGTCGTTTGAAGTGAATTTTCTTGATGGAAAAGAAAAGTAGGTAAATTTGGAGAGTTTGGTGATGTTGATGAGTCTAATAGATATCAGTCTTTGCCGTTCTTCTGATTATAAGTCATTGCTTTATTGAAGGGGAAATGACCAGAATAGTCAACAGGAGTCGTATGCATTCTAAAATGCGATTGATGCTTGATGAAATTTCGCTGAGCAAAAAAATTCCTCATTCTACACGTATTAAACAATGGACAATGTACAAATATAGTACTTGTTGAGGTCTTTTGTCTGGAGATGGTGAAAAAGAGTAGCCACCGATGAGTTTTTCTTCGATTTAGACAAGTGGAATTAGAGGAAGTTGAGGTATGAGTGAACTAAACCTCAGATCACATCAAAAGCTCATGAATTTATATTCGAAATCATCAAAAGAAACATCAATAAACCCTTTGATGTAAAAAGAGACAAGTAAAATGATACAAGTAATGCGATCCAAAGAACTCCAAATTAGGAAAATATGATTCAGGATCGATTAGAATTCAGGAGATCGCAGCAATTCATCGATTAGGAAAATTGCATACCGGTGGCATTTGATAAGGGAAAAAAGAAGAACGATGATGATTGAAATCTTGACAATAAGAGATGTGATTCCCAACATATATTGAATTCTCCTTTTGTCAAAGTGGTCACCAGTGTCATACTAAGTTCAACTACTTCCTCAAGATATAAATGTAAAGAAATCAAGAGAAAAAACCTCGCACCTGACCTTCGAACGTGGTCAATGTTAAAGTCTTACATGATATGGAAAACCCTCTGCAGCGATGTACAGTACTCTGCAATACCAAATTTGTTATATCGTATGATCACATAGATATATATCCCCTTTGAAGTGAAAGAATGAATCTCGGTTAAACAACATTCACTGCCCCCATAGTGCTTGGAGGCGGACGGCCGAGAAAACAGGAGATCCGAGGTATCCGGCGCGTTGTGGCCCTTATATGCATCAGCTTAGCCTGCCAGCTAAATGTGCTGATTATGAGTAATTTTCACGTTGTATACACCTTCATTTAGATGGAGATATCTCATATCTTAGTCCAAAGGAAGACTTGTATCTTATTGGAGGTCTATAATAAAGGAATTGTATGAAGATTAAACTGATTGAAGGGAAAGTGCCATCACGAGACAACCTTTACCCTCACGTTAAGACTTGACTATTGCGAAACTTGTGTGGCACATTGCTCATTTTCTTTCAAGACAGGGAAATTAAAGAGCTCTGGCTTTCAACGAGGCATATAAACTACGGTTCGAGATCAAGATTGTTCCAAGTTCTTTCAATCTAAAGATTTAAAACGTTCAACTTCTTTTCTCCAAATCTCAATCCAAGACATTATCATCAATACAATTATCATCAATACAAGCCCATGATGATGTAGATGAGGTGAATCACATACAAATCAATTCATACTCACTCTTACATTTCCGATTTCAAAAACAAGTTGGCCCAACGCTGAATCACCGAGGTCAAAAGATCATTTTTAGATGAAGAAACAAAAAAGAAAGCAGCTTATAGTATCAAGATTATTATGTCTTCCTTTTGGAAATAAATCATTACATTCCTCGACCTCTTCCTCGATCTGATCCCCTTCCTCTTCCTCGATCTGTACCTCTGGTTGAACCTCTGCCACGATATGAGCCAGGTGGTCCACCTCGTGTGTTACCCCGGTTTGAATTAAATGTACCTCTTCCTCCACCTCTTCCCCCTCGTTCTGACCCACCACGATCACCTGTACCATTACCAGCTCCACCACGAGCCGATCGATTCTGTTGTCGATATGAATCTTCTTGCTGTTTTACAATATCGATCACGTTATCGGTCACTCGAATATATTTTATCTGAAGAGTTCATAAATTAAGAAGTTAATTAATTGTAAGAGTTGAAATTATATGAGAAATGATTAGTTTTGTAAGGTTGAGAGGGAACGAGCGTGATTTTCGTTGAGAAGTCATGGTGAGACTCAACTGTGTTACCTCTGATATAACATTCTGAAAGTTTCCAAAACTTTTCACCATCCTATATCGAAGATGAAGAAAATGATCAGATAGATTGAAAGTAAAGGACCAAGGTGATAAGTAGATTCATACCGAACTTGTTAGATAGACTTCCCTCATAGTTAAATTCATGAAATTATCTGAATCGAAGAAAGTCAAGAAAACAAGTGTTAATCCAGATCAATTTAAATGTATAATTTGAGATTAAGTAAACTAACCTGATTGAATTAGATGACCATTGAATGTTTCACCATTCTTGAGTTCAACTAACATGGGTTTTCCTTGGGCGCCATGGAGAAGAGCAAGCGGAAGCTGCGCAATTGATCATATAATGATTTAGTATGATTGATTCAAGTTGATGATGAGATTGAAAGACTTACCATTGGTTTGATTGGTGATTTGCTTAAATAACAAGTTCGAATTCTTTCGATCAAATTGAATGCTTGGTGTAAGCAAACTGAAATCTTCAAATTCTGGAGTCACGAGTCACAACAACTTAGCTTTCAAGGAGGATGTCATGGATATGTTATATGTGTGATAGCTCACCTATAAATAAATTTGGCTGAAATCTTGAGTTGGGCATTTGGAATGTTTGAACCATCGCCACTTCATCGCCCTTCATCTCATTCTCACAACAGGTCAAGTTGACGGTCCTTGATAGAAATTCAATTTGTAGAAAAGTTAAGAATTCAATCAAACTGATTTAAAAACAAAATGTATCAAATCGAACAAATCATCACTTCAATCTTTTTGATTTCCATTCTCATCTTCACTTTCTTAAATATCAATCCATCTTCCATTTTCTTACCCTTCATTCTCATCTTCAATCAACTCACTTCAATCTTAAAATTCTTCGGTATCATTGTCTTCATAATCTTTATCTTTATCTCAATCATTGCTCTCTGGGAGTTAGTTCTCAAAAGGTTCATTAAAAATACCTCGCTAGCTAATCGTAACCATCAATCAATCAATCTCATCATTATCATCTTATCAACTCTTTTTCTTTCTTCATTCATCATCTCATCATTCAAAGCATCGAAAACTAAAACCAATCAAAAATCCTCAGAAGAACAATCTAAAATACTTATAAAATCTTATTCAAGTGAATCGAATTCATTTCAACTTTTCATTGCAATCTTTTCATTATTCTTGATCCTTATTTTAAGTTCTTCAATGAAAGAAGATTTTAAAAATTGGAAAAAAGAAAGAAAATTAAAAAAGTTATCAAATAGATCAAAACTTACAAATCATCAACATTAATCCTAAACAAAATTCTTCCTTATCTATCTTCAAAACATTTTCAAAAAAACCCAATCAAAATGAATGGTTAGTTAAATTATAATGAAGATTCTTTCACTAACAGCTTAACATTCCTCTGCTAACTTGTTTCAATTTTTTATCATCATCATCATTCAAGACATTTTTTCCAATTCACTCCATCTACTTCACTCATCTGTACAATCAAGCACGCACTTTGTAACCATGTATTATTTGCATTTCTATCTCATTCTGTGTCATGATTATGATGTTTCCTGTCCATTATATATATTATGCATTGCTTAAAGTGCATCTCAAGCCAAAGGCCATCAGGCACTGTACATACACCCCCTTCGGCAAGGTACATGTAACATGTGGGACCCACCAAAAAGTCCCACAAATTTTTGGTCCCATGTGCAACCAAGATTTGACATTTGGTAAACCTGCATGTGTCAAAAGTTCCACACCAGATTTTGCCCATATGGGCATAAATCGGTCCCATTCTTGACTACTCCAAAAAGTTGTATTTTTTTTGGTCATATGGGACCTCAACCCATCAAGGTGAGTCCTTTGACTTGTAATTTTTTTTTCCTCTTTGATCAAATCACCCCTCTCTAACAGTTCTTTTTGTTTCTCTTCACACCCACCCCTACTTGATTTCCTTTGACTGACTTTGCTTTCATTCGAATTTGACTTCAAATACGAAATCAATTTTGGTTCATTCAACTTCAACTTCAAACAAATCATTTCATTTCATTCAACTTCAACTTCACAAAAAATAATCAACTTTGCTTAAATTGATTGATTTGATCTCGAGCTAACCAAAGTCTCCTCGATTTGCTACAATTACATCCACTATTGGTTCTGGCTTGGTTCTCAACTGGCCAGCAAATCCTTCCATAATCCATTACTCTGCCTCCAAATTCCTCCCTGAAGCGCCCATTCACTTGTTTGTTGTTGGACTCTGAGCTACAAACAGGCAAGTGATACGGCCATCAGGAGAGTAATAGGTTGATGAGTTTTGGGAATTGAAGGTGGTCTCTCAATACTTATAGGCACTTTTGATTTCATTTCATGATCAATTGAAATCAAAAAATCAAAATTATTTACAATTCTTGAGATACATAAGAAAGATGAGGAAGACAAAGAGGAAGAGGTGAATCGAGTTATTTGTACTTGATCCTCTCATAAATTACCAACGATTGACTCAAAATCTCATTCTTGGACTGAGTTTACCAAATGGCAAAGTTGTGGTAAACTTGTCAACGATTGCATTATGCGACCATTTGTGAGTTTACCAAATGTCTTCTCATAAGGAAGACATTTACATACACGCACGATGAGAAAATTTCTCACCATGATGCAAAAGTTGCATATGTAACTTTTTGTGACTTTTGTTGCCTAAGGAGGTGGTAAGTACTTGTGCTCTGCTCCAGTAAAAACCTGTGCTAGGAAAAGAAAATGTGCTGGCTGTTTAAAGTATGACAAGTGTTATTTTGGATACATGTGGTGGAGCTAAAGGACATGGGTTACAGATGGTACTAATTTAGATGGGGGGGATAGAGATGTTTTGAGGGATAGCCTCTCCTGTGACCATTGCCCAGACCCAGCAACTCTTGAGCCACCACATTGAGTTGCAGGATTTGGTGATGCTTTTGAACGCCGTTGGGTTGTTGAGTATATTGGATGATTCATTGAGTTGAAGTGGACTTCATCAGACCAAATTGAAGAAGTACTGACTAGTCATGTGACCCAGTCTGTGACAGTGCAAGTAGTTGTCCAAATTTTATTTTCTTAATATCCCAACTCTTTAATTGTTCTTAAATCACCTTCACCATGCAATACCGGTTGACAAAGCGCAAGACACAGGCCAGAAGGAGCAGAATGCTCCAAAGAACACTGCACCAACTTGCAATGCATCCAATGTGTTCATCAACCCAGTTGGTCTGCAAGACATACCCAAGCCAACCAAACCACCTACCCCTGTTGTTTTTGACAAGACTAGTCTTTGTAAAGGACTCTCTCAATCCCCTTTGATTCTGTCATCAGATCTGGTTAACTTTGCAAAGGAACAATCCAGGATGGACACACCTGGAGTAATTGCAATGAACCAAGTATCCAAATCAACAGGGATTCTTAAGAGTAACTGCATGCAGAACCTTTGCCCAGGAGAAGCCAAATCCCCAATTTCTTAAGGAGGTGGTTGGTGAACTTCTGGAAGCAATCAAAAGAGGCTTTCCGCTTGCACACAAATCAAAGAAGACGCAGCAGATATCAGTCAATGTCCCAACCGTGGCAAAATCTTGGTCTCAACAGGTGCAGTCTACAACTATGTCATGTATGACAATGCCTATCAAAACTTCACAACACCAGAGGCTCTTGCTGTATCTATAGTGGGTATCATCAATTCCCAGCTACCCCTCTTAGGGGGGTTTGAACTTTGGGTCAGGAGGACCCAAGTTTTTGGTGTAAAATTTTTTCTCACTTGTGTGTAATTGCTTGCACCAAAGATGCCATGATTGTCCGCAATGCAATTCCATTGGTCTTGTAGGGTTTGACCCATTGACAGAGCTATTGGTCAGTGCTACAATAGTCATCTAAAACTATTTCCAACCACTAAAATTATAGATTTATTTAAATAAGCTTACACTGGGATACAAACTGAAAAACTTGTAAAAAAATATAGATTGCATTGCATGATCCCTAGGAAGGCTGGCTTGAGCATTGATGTATTATGCATGTGGCAGAGCAGTGAGCACCGGCAGACTACTGGGCAAATTATAAAACCATAATATCATGTATTTGAACCTATACATTACCTATATATAAGCATGATTAAATATTCAGCTGTATGTAAATATGCTTGGTTTGAAATGTGTGACAAAAAGTAAAAAAAATTGTCTTGTACAACTTCCTTTTTTGGATTAGAAGGGTTCCACTGAGCCCATTGCGCTCATAAAGACGTGTGACATGTAACTTTGAGTTGTGTATAATTCAACTCAAAGTCAAAATTTTGTTTGGCAGGTGCGGGGTAGTTGGGCTTTCATGAGACCCACTGTAGCAAGAACCACCCTGTCATATTCAAGGGTGGGGCCACCAATGATAAATAAGCTAGATGCACTCACAGGACAAATGGCCCTCCTCAACAGTAGAACACCTACTACCTTCAAAACAATAAGAATCATGTACCATAACAATTGACAGATTCACCTTACTCATCTCCAACGTTTACAAATCACCTTGTACCTTTGCAGGATTTAAGGCATGGGATGACCTGATGACCATCTTACCTTGAACACTTCAGCTGTGAACCAAAATAGTGGTAACAGACGCTAATCTTCACTCACTTGCCTGGAATTCAGTATACAACAACACATACAACAATGCCGTGGAGGACCTGATTGACTTGATGTATAAATGGGACATTCATCTATGCTCACCAGTAGGAAAACCAACAAACAGACTAAGCTCCACCACACCAAGAGGCATCAGCAATGTCTGAAGCGTGCCACATCAATCCGCTTTCTGGCTGTTTGTTTTCAGCACAACAGTTTTCCACTTTGTAGCAGACCTGCTATCAACCCACTGTCAAAACAGGCCCACTACAAGGTTTGTGTAGCCCAATGCCTCTTGGAGCTGCTCTTGCTCCGCGATATCAATTCTTGAACAGGGGAAGCGGGCTGAGGGGACCATCATTATTCACAATTTTCTTTTAATATTAACAATGCAAGGTAAATGTATGTGCAAGTTTGATTCAAGAGAAAAAAATCAAACTCAGGCTAAATTATATGAATGAGTGACTTGCAACTTCAAAATAAGATGAATCATTAAGAAACAAGATCAAAGGGACTAAGGAGTATATGAACAAGGGACTTGAAGTTTTAAAATAGGATGAAACATTCAGAAACCAGGGGAAAGTTGAAGAAACTTTATAAGAACCATGCGCTACAAACCACAAGAAATACCAAGCAATCAAAGCTAAGAAACATAATAAGGAAATGAAACAGGAGAGGCTGAATCAAAGGGATAATAAGCACTGTGAAAATGAAAGAGGAGGAAACAAACACAAGAAAAATATCAGACAAAAGGAACACATTTAGAATAGCCTCCATTTTTTTGGTGTGGCTTTCGAATGAGGTGAGGTACATAAGGAAGTCAAAAATTTTGTCTTTATTGTCAGTCATGATACCAGATTTGAGCCATTCTCTACATCCAACTGTGCGTGACATTGTCTTTGGTTTTGAAGAACCCTGTCCAGGAACAGCCATGTCAGCTGCAAAGGAAAAGTTTTGCTCTGCAGCGCACAAGATAGCCAAAATTGTGAGGTAGTTGTGCGGGAAAGGCAATGAGTATCAGCAATATAATTGTAGTCCTTGGATATTTTGCCCTGAGGTCAATACAAAGAAAATAAACAAATGACTGTAAGGATAAATATCAAACCATCAAAGATGAATTGTTCAACTGTTCTGAAACATATAATAACAATCATATTATTCTGTCTTTTGATATAAAAACAAGTAAAACATCACAATTGGACTATGTATAAAATGCTTATTAGAGAGAAATTCTGGTGAAGTAAACGTGAAGCGCATTTGAGATGTGTAGGCTCAGCAATAAAGCAGATGCAATTTTTGTATAGGGTCATGTCATGAGGTTACCTTATGGATTTTACTAAAATCAGCCCCATGTTGTGAAGCATGACTGCCCCATGTTACCCATGGAAGCAAAAACTATAAATGTTCAACACAAACATTGGATGGTATGTGGGTGGACTAGACTGGAACATTCCAAAATCCAGGTGAACTGAAAACAGAATGGGAACTGGTGTCCTTATATATCGAGATGCCTTCAGACTTGCAGTTGTGAAATAGTCCTCAAAGGCATTTCTCCCTTTGTTGGTGTTTTAGTATGCATCCTTCTCAGACTCCCTTCTTTGAACATTGAGATCATCTTGATGCATAGATCAGAATCTACAGGCTGTGGAGGTAGTTCAGACTGGAAACAATAGACAAAGCAGTAATTTGCTTCCTCTGAACCCTCAAAATTGGAATGAATAGATGAGCCCAGATTTTTACTAAAATAAATCCTGTCAAAACCTATCAACCAAACAGGTATTGTTATTTAGCACGTTGTAGGGTATTGGTTCAATATTTTTTGCTATTGTAGGACAGTTTCTTCATCCAGAGCGTTCCAGGGTCCTAGACTGCCACCTTCATTTATTGAGAGCTCACAATCAACTCTCTAGACTGCCCAATACATAAGGTTTGCAGAATTTCAAATTGAAATACAGCATGGAAGCAGGTGGTCAATCCTCACAAGGAGGAGCTGATTTTAGTGAAATCCTATCCTATTTGGAACATGTGAAAATTTCAAAAAAAGATGATAGGTACAACAAAACTGTGATTCTGTATGTGAATGAAATTGGAATTGGAAGGTATAAAAGTTGGAGAATATACAAAGGATGATGAAGTGTCCAAGCCAAATTGAGAAAACCAAACCAAGCGGGAATCCGGGCCAGTATCCCATGAGACGCAGTACAGTACGTCACTAAGACTTGACCCATTGGGTATTTGAAACACTTGAATTGCAAGTCAATTATGAGACTGAGGGAATATGCTAGTTAGGAACTAGTGAGATAATAATCTCAATGACCAATAGGAGCAGTGTAGACAAAGCTGCTTAAAGTGATGAGTAGAAATCAGTGAAGAGAGAAGACACAAAGTAGTCAACAAATAATACTAATTTATACAAGGAAGATCACTTATAGGCAATCACAGCACAACACAGAATATGATTAGTAAAAGTATTATATCATGGATATAAGACGTACAACAAATATAAAAAGAAATAAATATGAGATTAGATGAACCAAATGATACCTCTAGTATTCATAATTCAATTACTTGATCCACAACCCCCATCCATCAGATCCTTTGTTGTAGAACCTCCATCTTATAATTTTATGTTGGGCAATTTATGGAAATGAAGACGGAGTGAAAAACACAGGGTTAGAATTCTTTGTATACCACCCAACTTAGATCAATCTCTCAGTGAAAAAACAACATTCATTGGCAAGGGATCTGGATGGCTCCTTTCCAATGCATACAGAAACTCCCTTGTTTCTTTGACACGGCCCCTCAAGTGGGGCATGGAGAAGATCTTGGCACAGAAGGTTTTGCTGTGGCTACATGCTTCCAGAAAGGAACAGAAAGGCAACTATGAAAGGCTCCAAAGATTGTGTCAATTGAGCCTTGTTGTTTCACCTTTCAGGTTTTGTAAAATTGTTAGGGCAAAGGCTGATGAGGGCCTGCGTATCCTATTTTGAGCCATGTGAAGTTGAAGTCATACTTAGCAGTTTATGGTTTGTGCAAATCTGTGAAAGTGGCTCGGCTTGACTTTGCTTGGAAACCCTGCTTGGACATTTTATTGCCCTGCCAATATTTTGAAAAGTCGCAAACATTGATAAAATATTGACTACATAAGAAAAAAATTTGCAAAAGAATCAATCCATGATGATGGTACAAATGAGTTTTGGGAAATTCAGTGTCTTATCTGCACTTGTACAATATATCTTGGTGAGCATTGTATCAGTTTGTAGTGGTCAGATATGGTCGTAGATGGACTATGTATGATACCCACTGGGAATGTTTGTGCGGGGCAATCCACATTCACAATTGACAATTTGATAGACAAAGAACAATTATGAGAAAGATGGTGGAAAGAAGATATCAGTTCTGCATGGAATGAATCATAGTGCTGCTATGAATGCAGTTTCATTGAGCTCATGATGGTCTACATTCTGAGTTGCTCCTTTCTTCGGGTCAAGGCTCACACTCTTTGCGGCTACTGAGAAACCACGCAAAGGCCAGACTGTAGATTTTAGAAGGAATTGAAGGAGAGTTTTTGGAATAAGTTAAATGTATGGTATGGATTGTGACAAATAGGACTATAAGACTTTCCAGAGATGCAACCTAGCCCAACTAAAACAAGACATACAATCCAAATGGTAGATATGCCATTCACGTAAGCATGCATGAATCGAGATTTTAACCACTCCGGCTGTATCTCTCCCAACTTTTGAACATCCATCTCGACAAATTTTTGCATGCGAACCAAGTCAAAATCACCAGATTTGGCGATTGTGACCAATTGAGTAGACTTCAAAACAAAGTGGCAGGCGCAATCACTATCAAGTTACAAGAGGAGGAGAGGAGATATCTAAGTTAAAGACATGAAGCCATCATTCTCACCAGTCGAGACGCAAATATAGTGTGTCCTAAGGATACGCCAAGTGTTGCTCCAAGAATCCGATTCAAGACGTCTAAAATGAGAAGATCAATCGATAGTTGATTTGAATCACAAAATATGACAAACATAACTTACATGTTGAAGTACTACTTGCCAAATCGGCCACGGGCATTGCTCCTTGCAGAGCAATCAAAGGCGGCTACAAAAGATCAAAAGATCAGAATGTGAATATACTTTGCTTTCAAATAACAGGAAACTCACTACAAACAGACCACCGGTACCTATAGCAGCTATGAAGGGGTAGATCTCTTGCTTTGTGACTGAGCTTGTTTCACTCAATTGCGACATCCTAAGAATCATAAAAGGAGAAGAAGAATCAAATATTTAGATTGTGAATTGAAGTCGAATATTCCTCACAAGCTATAACCGATGATCTGAACACCCCAGGAAAACCATAAAATGTATCTGTAATCGTTCAGACTAGGAAGAATGAGTCCCCCTAGAGTAGTGAACAAGCCAGTTGTAAGACTGTAAGCTAAGCCCTTGATCCCTGCCAAAGTTGCAGATGCGCCCAGAGATTGGAAATACAAGGGGAGATAGTAAGCCGAAGCATAATATACAACAGCATGTAAAAAAGAACAAAGCAAAAGTAACGCTGGTGTTCGCTCCATAAAAAGTTGGGGTGGAATGATAGGTAATCGCTTGGTAGTCAATTCTACCAAAACTGTTAATCCTAAAAATCCAAGACCTAAACAAATACAAGAGATGGTTGCAGGAGATTTCCAACTAGTTTCTGAAAAACTGAATCCAAGTAAAAGTAAAGCTACAGAGCAAAAAATACAACTTAATCCAAGAAAATCAAAAGAGGAAAGATGAGATTTAAAAGATTTCTTTGGTGGTGGATTTGTATTCAAAAATAATGTTATGATTGTGCAAGAGAGTGCACCCAAGGGAAGATTGATGTAGAATGTCCATCTCCAGCTAAGGCGGTCTGTTAGTATGCCGCCCAACACTGGTCCTAAAACAGCCGCGATACTCCATGTAGTACCTGTTGCTCCTATTTATGTAACAAATTGGTTGGTGTGATGAACTTTTCGTACGGCTTGCGCTAGAACACGATAAATTACCCCTACCTGCCCATTTACCACGCTGTTCTAAGGTTGTAATGTCAGCCATTACAATCTGTACCAGTGGAAATATTCCACCACCTCCTATACCTTGCAAGCCTCTGCACAAGATCAACCATGGTAGATTCTGAGCTACTCCACAAAGAGCAGAACCAACCAAGAACATCACAATTGAGCAAACCAGGACGGGCTTTCGACCCACGGCGTCTGACAACCGCCCATACAACGGACTTAATGCTGAACGGTGCGGAAGAAGAACAATGAATTCAAGTCCTCTCGATATCATCTAATGCAAAGGGATGCAAAATGAAATTTTTGTGGAAAATGACCCACTTGCTGTAACTAGAAGATACGCAGTACCCACCCAAGAATAGCCTGAGAAACCATGAAGCTGAGCTATTATGCGGGGCAGGGCAATGGCCACAATTGTTTGGTCCATGGCAGCTAAGAACAATGCTAGCATTACTGATAAAACGACCAGATGGACATACAAACCCATGGTCAACACAATCAACAATCTTGTCGATGGACATGATGGGTAGCAGCTCAAGCTTACGGCCCAGAAATACGATGGGCAGCGAGTTTTCTGGAATGATCTGTTTTTCTTTCGTATCACACCAAAGCTTTTCATCCTTTGGGGAGGTCTCAGTACGAACTTTGGTCATTGCCTCTTCGACGCAATCTTCAAACTTGGGAATCTCGAAAGGCCTCTGAGATGAAAGAAGAAAGGGAGCCATGATAGGTTTCAAGAAGAAGGAGAAAGTAGATCAATTATAATCCCCAGAAGGAAATCATCAAGGGAACACAGAGCTACTTATCACGAACCAAAATTGAGTCTAGTAAATTTTTTCCCTCCAATTCCAGTGGGGCTTGGGTCTCAGTCTGATTGTGAGTCTGAGAGGTCTGAGACCATGCCTCAGTCTCCACAAATTATGGTTACGGTAATGGTCCTGATACATTCTGCGGCATGCGTAGTCCGCAAGCCGTATAGAGACAATGGTTGTACAACCAAAGACTGGCACTAAAGGTGGTGCTGTGTACGATCTCATTTCAATACTTTTTATGTTACCCATCGAACTGCCAATAAGGGTGAGGATATCCATGTATACTAGTTCCGGAAGCTACGTAGTTGATTTTGAGATAGTCCTGAGGGTCACAGGTCTTGGTGCCCCAGTGACTGGTCGTCTTTGTAAGCGCTGAGTATCACTGACTTGATGCTAACCACCATGCTATTCGACCTCAACATGACTCAGGTAGAGTGGATAGATCCTTCTTTGACACATTGTTTCAAAGGGCACATTTACTGGAACCACCGTCTGGAACATGCCATTAGCTGTGTTCTGACCCCACAACTTACTGCAATTCAAGCGTTTGAGCAATTTCGGAGCATTTCCATCACGCTGGCACAACTAAAGCCGGCGGCATCAAGATCCCAGTGGAGCTTATCAGGCGCAGAAAGACTTACGTACATGGTTCTTTGCGTTGAACTTTGTATGATTCAATTCCGAAACTACGCTATGCAGTTGGTTCAAGATCCTCAAATTCTTTCTTACGGTCAATGTCAAAAAGCTTCTTCAAGTTTTCCCGCAAAACTTAACCAAAACGGCGCGCAATTTTCGGCAAGCTTGTTGAGATAGATAGTAATTCGATCCAGTCATGTTGCAGGTTGATCGAGTCTTTCTGGGAGTCGCCATGGAGCCTTCGCAAGATACATGATAGTAAATCAGAATCTTTATTTGTTAAGTCAATGGCAGTTTATCAAAGCTTCTTCGAGCTCCCGGCATCTCATCATCAAACTCGTCAAAGACTTCACGCGACAACTGCGCACTCATTACGACATCGTACTTGATAAACTTCACACACATCGATCACATCGATCGCTTGCATCTTCTATCAAACACAAACCTCTTTGACTATATTCAACATGATTGAATATGGGTTTGATCACGCAATAATGGTGCGCCGATTTATTCTAGCGAGACCTTCATCATGTCAGGCAGAATAAACTGTTTATCTATCTAATCCTCGCTATGTTCTTGTATGAGAGCCCTGAGGCGTGATGTAAAATCTCAACAGTTTCGATCTCACAGAAGAATGGGCCCTATTTTTAACAAATGTATTTTCGTACAATACACTGTCTATCACAACAACTCAAACATTTTTTTCAAACCGCCCATCGAGATTGAAGGCGTATATGCTACACAAACCTCATACGTCGCCTTACCAGACTTGGCGAGAGGCTCGGGAGGCGTCTTACTCACAAAATCAGTAAGACCTTCCTGGAACCTGCAGCATCCCGACCGAATTGAGCTCTCAGTCAGTGGTCAACATTCAGTGAGGAGCGTAAGGAGAAATTTATACCACTGGATGGGAGCTAGAAAGGCCTCCATCGACAGGAATGACTGCACCATTCACGTCTATGTCCCAATCAACACCATATTGTTAACAGTTCATTATTCAGCAGACGAAGTGACGTAGACTAATCGAGTCAAATTGGAAGTCTTAATGGAGACTTGGCTTACATGATGAATCTCCGGAAGCGAGGAAGAGCACTACACCTGCGACCTCATCAGCAAGTCCGTAACGTCTCAAAGAGCATAGTTGTCCAATCTTGCTCTTGTCAGATGTAAGGCTGAATATTGGGTCCGTCATTTGAGTTTGTATCAAACCTGGACAGATGGCATTGACACGAATGTTGGCTCCAGGATAAGCATTAGCTCCTGTTAAAGCTAATGAAGCCACTGCCGCCTTCGAAGCAGAATAATCAGCTGATCCAGCACCTGATCTGAGACCAGCGATTGAAGCGGTCAAAATGATACTCCCGCCTCGATGAGTGTTTGCACTCGACGTTTGTGTGTCTTTGTTCTGTATCATGGCAGCGGATGCGTATTTAACAGCTAGCCAGCATGACAGGGCGTTGATTTTGAGGACTTTCTCCACAGTCTGATAGGAAGTTGACTGGATAGGCGCGGAACTGGCAATACCAGCCTGTTGAAATGATCATGGGAATTAATATAGACTGACCAACTTAAGATAAACTCAATATCTTCACAAATATGCTTACATTTGCAAAGAATACATCTAGATGACCGTGTTCTTCCAAAGCGGCTTGGCAGATCTTCTTGATCAAATCCTCACTGCTTGCGTCGCCTGCAAAGGTTGAGACCTGCGGAAGGTCACGGGAAATGCAGCCAAGACCGGATCGACGACATGTTCATTATTCTACTTTTACTGATAGCGTGAAAGACAAGTGTATGTGTTACTACGCACGCCAATTTCAGGCGAAATGCCCTTGATTTTGCTGGACAGCTTTGGGAGGGCACTTCCGTCCATGTCCAACAGATACATATGTTTAGCACCTGTGAGGTATAGTCATCAATCGTCAGCTAAGAAGCTAAAACCCGAAAGATGAGAGTTTTGTTTCAAAGTTTTGTGACTGTCTGACAAACCTTCCTGAGCAAAGAGAACAGCTGTCGCCCAGCTAAGTGAGACGTTCGACAATGGTTCTCAGCGGCCGCGCTCGGCGATATAAGTCTGGTAAGCTCACCCGATCCCTTTCTCATTGCCAACGCCAGTCAAGATACACACCTAAAAGTCACCCGAGTCAGATTCTTTATGTCAGTTTTCTGATCCCATTACGTCATTGTTCAAGGACCTGAACTTGGAATCTCGAAGCGTAGATTACCTTGCCGTGTAGTTTCCTGCTTGAGCTTCGGCTATTGAAATGACCAAGGATCTGGGAAAGCCTGTCGACAGGTTCACCTTTGCCCTTGCCAGCGTTTGTCGTCCCGGAAGTTTTGTTCATCGTTGACTGGCACTACGATTCTGAATGTTGGACGACTCCAGTTTACCATCTGATCACTTTACACACCAATCTTTTACCTTCGTTCGGTCTCGGAGCTCGTCGGATCGGATATCAAAAATGGGCGCGCCAAAGTTTTTTTTTTGATTGAGTATACAGCCGATGTGAGAAATAATGGTATTTTTTTTTCCTCCCGGTTTTTACTATGTTTCTGACCTGGAACTTTTTGACAAAATTCCACTGAGGCGTGGGTGGTAATTTTCGATTTCTTACCGCACATCCATCTTTCGAGCAGGTATTCTAATCGCAAATCGTTGTTCGACCATCACGACCTCACCACCCACTGGCTCATCATGGACTCACCGGCCGGAACGTGTCAATGCCGCTCAAATGGTCAAGACCCCTGGTTTCCCTTGATCCGTCCAACCTTAACGACTTCCACCAATAAAAATTTTCATCAGACTTCCTCTCGATTTCTTTCGCTCCTCATTGTCATCAACTGGTACGATTGGTCAAAATCCTTCCTACCTCCATGTCCTCAGTCTTTTCACTACCACCTTTCCATAGCATTGACCTGACCATGTCCCCTTTTCAAATTGTTTAGTGTGATCGATCATCAAAGTGGCATAGTCAATTTTGATTTCAATCCGTTTCGAATCAAACCACTCAACATCAATCCCAGTCAGTGTCCCAAACATTCTGTGGGATGTTCACTTACTGAAATTTGTTTTGATTTCCAGAAATGGCCCCCCCCTCTCCAATTTGTACTGGCGGGATACACCATGAGAATGAGAATGGCGATGAGGGTGAGCATTCATTGCCACATGACTCTAACTCGTTTATCAAACTGACAAAGTCCTTTTTCAGTTTTTGATCCACCCTTTTTGATCACGGACGGGAACGACGCACCTGCTCGTCATCCCACTCTTGCGAGACTCTGGCGCCAGGGCACTGAAAAGCGCCAATTGTTGGAAGAATCGCAATCGTTCACAATTGCGGTTCTTTTCAAGATCCATACTAACAACCCTGTTAATGTCCCCCCCGCGAACACTTATTCAGCTCTGAAATTAACCACCCGTCAAAATAAGGCACCACCCGCACCGGTTTTTGCGGTCATTGATTCATCCACCTTCAAAAACAACAGGGTCATAGAGTTTCGAGCTTTCCTTTACGGAAAGTCCTTGAATGAATTCAAGGACTTAGTCGGCAACATCTGCAAGGACTATCAGAAAGGAACCAAAAAGGTGGTTCTTGACAGCCCGTTATCTGCGTTGCTAACCTGGAACGCCACCGTAGGCTCGAAGAAATCACATTTGGTCGATTACTTCACCTATCAACAGTTCGTTCAAAGCTTAGCAAAGAGTCAAACTAGGAAAGGAGTCATCAACATCACTCTGGAGAAAGCGCAAGTTAAGGAAAAACAAGACGCACAGGTATGGTTGTCTTTCTTATTGTATCCCTTCTTACCTTGCAGTAATTCGCGGTTATTCACATTATGATCTGATGTTCTTTTGTTGTAATCTCTCAATTATCAGGCTAGCGGTGGAGTTGCATACATTAAAGGTATCAATGGCCCTACCTTGATCGAAGAAGAACTCGCTGCTTCAAAAGAGGAAACGGCGGCGGCCAAAGAGGAAACCATGGTAAGCAAATAATGTTCAATTCCATCATCTGCTTTCGGGGTTTCTCATTGTTGCATTAATCTTTTAGGAAGTCCAGGCGGCGAAATCTTTGGAATTGGAGGCATTGACAATCTACTCCGAGCATCTCAAACAAGCCTTGGGTGGCGACGGAACCATCCTGGCGGCCCCTTGGGACCCAAACTACTTCTATCGATTCACCCACAGATGCGCCTTTCTGTGGGCCAAAGCTATTGTAAGTCTTTTTTTGATTTTCGCTCCTTATATTGCTCCTAGGCTAATGACTTTGGGTTCGTCAGCGTGATGGGTACACAACTTGTGCCATCCCGCCTAGCACTACCGAGTACAAGAGGGAGATGGCCAAAAACGCTGTCAATCATCACGATATCGATGTCGACTATTGAGTGAAGAAGCGGTACCCAGCACCCATCCCTTGTTCTCCCAGATGTTACACCTCTAATGTCGCTCAGAAGCATCACAACTTCTTTGCAAATGCCCCAATCAAGATCAAACAAGAACCCAAAAGCCCTTCAGGCTCAAAACGTAATGTTGAAAACTCGTCGCTATCCTTGTTGTCTTCTGTCAAGAAAGTCAAGATTGAATCACGTGAGTCTTTAATGGTTTTTGTCTCGTACACGTTGTATTTGGAAATAAACTGATTCATTTCATGGTATCCACAGCTTCAGGCAATGCACCATTTGCAAGCCAAAGCAACACTATCTCTCTCCTGACCTAGGACAATCTCCCCAAAGCAGCTGTATATGACTCCGACTCTGATGTAGATGTAGTGGAGACTCATTCCACGCTTTTGGCGGATTTTTTGGCCCAATGCGATGTCCCTCGTAACGATCTCGTGACTCGAGGAGCCCTTTGAACCGCCAAAGTCCAGTCGTGGACCAATCTCCTGCCAAGTCAACAAATGACTGCAAATGTGTTGACTACAGCAGGCATGTCCTTTGACATGGCCAAAAGACTCATGGATGCTGCTAAAGAGGCTGATGTGCAACATTGACTGACTGCTAACCCCAAATGATAGCTTCTAGAACGCCAAAGAAAAGCCCAGTTGATGGGCAAAGCCGTAAAATGTGTGGGACCTTGAGAGGTATTTGATATTTGTTTGATTTCATTACTCACTCCTCCCCACCCCAATTTTTTTTTTCTTTATTCTCGATTAACATCTTGATGATACAAGGGTTACTTGTTTGGTTATGCTATTCCAATGTGTTGGTTATCTAGAACTTTTGTAATTGGTTTCCAGTCCACCTCATTTTTATTGAGGAGGACCAGATAATTGTAATTGATCTGTTTTAGCCCGCTCCCACATGGAATTCATACTACAGTCAAACCTGTCATAAGGCATACCTGTATATTGGCTTAACCTGCCAACTTGCATACATTTTTGCCTGGACGAGCGTTGTCAGGGCCAAATTATGCCTTCTCTGTGTAACGCCTTATGGCATACTTTTTTTCTGGACAGTAGTATGGGGTTAAGGCATAAAATACCTGAAATAGCGGATACTTGGCTGATCTTAGTTTGGTTCCTTTCCATTCGCACCCTTGATCCCATTCAAACTTTAATCTCAAACCCGCATAAACACCCCAAATCGACTTACAAACAACGCCATGCCTCCAAGAAAACGTGCGGACTGTCCCGAAGACACAGTTGATTTGCCATCACTTTTGGTTGAACCGCTCAAGTTTAATCCTTTGTCTCCGCTTCATGCAACTCGGATTGGAAACATCTTATTTCTTGCCCCTTCCAATCTTTCTCCCTCTCATTTTCCTCCGGATCTGATGACTGAAGAGCACGAGCTGGATTTACTTGAAGAAGGGGTGGAGGAGCTTCGTAGCGAGTCTCAGAGCAAGCTCACCGAAATATATAATCGTAGAGATGCTGGAATCAATCTGTCATCTGAGGAAGAAGAATTCATCGACATTGGCGGTAACATAGTTGACGAGCACCTCCTCATTTCCAACTTCCTATCTCTTGCTGAATCCTCGCCCCAAATCCTCACCGAATCTCAATTTGATACACTTACCAAGGTCATCAATGCGTATAAAAAAGCACATGTTACACAGGAAGAACTCAAGAGGGAACAAAAGCAACAAAATGAACCTAGCCACGACTCTGAAATCCCTCCGTCACGCAAGAAGGCTCGCAAGACTCAAGCTAAACTCAGCAATTCTCAAATCGGTCAACGATGCGATGCGATAATTCAGGAGAAAGTTATAGTCATTGACTGGTATTGCGCCAATGGAGAAAGTCAAAGCAAAACTGCCAATCACTTCACTAAAAAGTGGACTCATCTGATAATCAAGCAGCCTCTGGTCAGCAAGTGGGTCAAGAATGAAGCAAAAATCAAAGCTCAGTTACCCCGGTGTGCGCCTGAAACAAAACGACTCCAATCCGTAAAATTCCCAAAGGTAGACGCGCTTATGGAAGCTTGGATCGAAAGTACCGAACGATCTGGGCTCCTTCTGAGTGGCGAGGACATCCGAAACAAGTGGAAACACTTTGCACGTTTAGGAGGTGTACCGAGTAAAGACTGGCTCACGCTCAGTGGTGGATGGCTGGATAGCTTCAAGGCTCGAAATGGTATTCACGCTGTCAAGAAACACGGTGAAGCAGCTTCAGCTGATCCGCAGGTTGTTGAAGATGAGGTTAAGAGAGTCTTGAAAATAAATTCCGAATACAATCCAGAAGACATCTACAATATGGACGAGACAGGTCTCTTTTACGCGTAAGCTCTTTCAATTCAAGATTTCCTTATCAAGCAATTTTTTGATCACTTGGATTGTTTCATGTGCTGTTGTATTGTATATGACCATAGACTGCCACCTGATAAAGGACTTGCCACAGCGGGTGGTCATGGAGTCAAAAGTGTCGCCTATTGTCTCACCATTGTTGTAGCTTGTAATGCTACTGGATCCGACAAACATCACCTTTCTTACATTGGAAAATCTGCCAGTCCTTGAGTTTTCAAAGGCAAGACGGGCAGGCAGCTTGGATACGAATACTACAACAATGAAACTTCTTGGATGAACTCAAAGGTTTTTCTCGATTGGATTGGAAATTTTGATCGTAAGCTCAAACGCAAGGTCATACTCTGGGTCGACAATTTCTCTGGCCACAAAGTTCCCGAAGGCTTTCTCAAGAACGTTGTGCTCGAATTCTTCAAGGCACACCTCACTGCCCATGTTCAGCCTTGCGATGCTGGAATTATCTACGCCCTCAAATGTCACTATTGCAAGCGATACCTCAACCGATCACTCCGTTTACATAATGACAATGTTGAGCCTGGAAAAATATTCAAGATTGACATCCTCACTGCAATGCGACTTTGTAAGCTTGCTTGGGCTTCGGTTTCTCCAGAAACAATCAAAAATTGCTGGCGTCATACTGGAATTGTTAAATTTGAGGGTGATGATTGCATGTAAGTTTGTTTTGCTTGACTCTAGATGTCAGTTCATAAGCTCATAGTTGTTTTGTTCCAACCTAGTATAACTCCAATCAGAGATGAACAAGGCTTTGTTCAGCCGCCCAATGTTGACCTTGAAGATGATGTTCAATGTCTGGTCAATGCCGGTGTAATTGGTCATTCAAACCGCATGTCAATCATGGAGCTCTTAAATCCAGAAAACGAAACTCCGGCACTCATCAATCTTGAATCCCCCAAAGAAATTTTTGCTCAATTGAAAGAAATTGATGAAGAACCCCAATTGAGTGTTGAGCCTGAGCCTGTACCCACCAGTGCTGAGGCAATGAAGGCAATGGCTCTCCTCCTTTCCTTTGTGGAAGGTACTGACCATGCTGCTGGAGAAAAGGTGGATTTGCCTCTCCGTCTCCTACAAAAGGAGGTTGATTCTTACATCAAATTTGCTAACAAGAAACAAAGTGCGATTTCTGATTTCTTCAAACCAGACAATAATATCTAAGATAGACAAAGCTTGTATCTTGATTCTCTTTATGAATTTCAATATCTATTACTGTATTTACATCGTTGGTATCATGAAATGAAGTGATGGGGTGGACTCAAGAGCTATGCTATAAGAAAAAACCTGTCTTATGGCATGAAATTATGTGATTATAGGCATATTTTTAAACGCATACAATTATGCCATATGACAGTACTCTGTCTAATGGCTTAACCTGTCATAAGGCATACCAAATTGGTCGGACCGAGGGGTATGCCTTATGACAGGTTTGACTGTATTTGAATTAAATCCAAACACATTGAGATGACATTGAGCATCTCATATGATCTATAATGTTGAGTATGAACTTTTCCGAGTCAGACTGCTCAATAATCAACACTAGTCTGTTTTCGCAATCATATTGCGAAATCACGTGTTCTCTGACCAATTGATCAGACAACACGCTCATACCTATACTGCCACAGCTAGTATCTACTGGCCGTGGCATGATCAATACCCTCTTGACCATAGTTATGAGTGTCAAGCTTACCAGCGGTCCTTGTTTTCTTCTCACCGGCTGCTTTGGCCCTTTAGACCTCAAACTTTTCAAACTCGTTTGATGTGTCAATCAAACGAGTTTGTGGTGGATTCATATGGCATATATATAAGTATCAATTGCAAACAATATAAATTGTACTACAATAATATGAGCAGTGGCTACATATAGCCACTGCCTTTGTACAATTTATCGCACAATTCCCCGGTAAAGACTTCCATCAGAGTCACCCAAACCACAGCCCTCTCGCCTTTGTCATCCACGGCGTGTTGAATTTCCTGGCTTCTTCCGAGGTGGGCTTTGACCGGCGAGAAACCCTTCTCAATCGGGTTGAAGTCCGGGCTATAAGAAGGTAAATAGATTGACCTCACCCCTCGCGCCGCGCACAAATCTGCGACCGAGCCCCCATGATGGATGGGGGTGTTATCCAATACTAAGACTGAGTTATGAGCCGGCCATGGATTCATGGCCGGTAACTAAAATTGGAGCAAAGTGCCTAAAATTAGACCCCCTATGTTAGATTCATGAGTGGTCAAGCCAGACTCACCAGATCGTTTTCCAAAAAGCCCTCGAAATCCAAACGTGAATACCCCCCTTTTTTGATAGTCATCACCAACAATCCATTGAGGGAAATCGCAGGTAAGGCTGACCATCAAGCCGAGCGAGTAGGTCTTGGAAGCCGCGGGCTACGTGTTCCAATCGGGGCACGTGCGTACTCGCGATACAAACAATGTTTGTCAATCGCGGTTTCATCTAAAGAGGGAAGAGGACATATTAGCACATGAGCAAAATTGTAAGGAAAAAGACCGGTGTGGTGATCAGAATGGTCCAAATAAAACTTATTTTTTATTTTTATTTTTATTGCTATTTAATTATTATTATTAGTTTTTTTAATTTATTCATATATTTATTTATTGATATTTTTTTTAGAAAAATCACTTTATATAGTGCGTGGAGGCAAGACCTTGTCAATTTGAAACTTAGGCCCAAAACAATCGCTACACCGCAAAACTTCTCGTCTTGACCAGCCGATCGAAGTTTTGGAATGCTCTCATCGAGAGCATTCCATGCATATCTTTTTGGTTGTTTTTTTTCAAAAGGGTCTATCTATATCAAGACATCGACTTTTTGAATTTTTTTTTCAAGTTTTGGAATGCTCTTATTGAGAGCATTGCCTGCATATCTTTCTGAAGAAAACGAACGATTTTTCGATTTTTCGAAAAAATGCTTTCATTTACTATTCGATTTTGTACTTACATTTGTTTTTGGCGTAGTAAGCTGATGTAGAGTATGAATTGTACTTATACAGACAGATTAGGAAGTTGTGCCACAAAAGAAATAAGAACAAATGAAGAAAAAGCAAAAAAAAGACAGAAAATGAAAAAAAGACTAAATCGATCAAAGATTTTCTTCAGATGCAGCTGAGTCGAAGATACGGCGATGAGACTTGTAGACCTGAGCTGTATCATCAGTTCCAACTACCGTTTGCCTAAAACAAAGGATGATAAGAATGATTAGATATTCGGGCTGATCAAATCAATATTCCATAAGTACTTACATGAGTCCGTTTCTTAATTGGTCAACCTTATTGAAAAATTTTTGTATGGTGATGAGAGGGCAACTGATCCTTACCTTGTCCCATAGGTCCTTTGATTGTTGCAGCGTGACAGCTGTATCGCTCAATGGCCGATATGCTAGATTATCATGCGATGTTGTTGTCAGATGATGAGGTCTTGAGACATAAGGATACAAAGAGAAAAAATTTACCCTGCTTTGTAAAGCACCAAAGAAGCTCAATCGGATTCCATTCACAGTGGAATTTTGGTAAGAACATGCATAAGTGACCCGCCTTTTCGATGACCATCTGGAGATTTGGTTTTTCGTTAGCAAAGTCAGACTGGTTTGAAAGGACTTTGAATGCGCAGCAGTCCATGACTTGTTCTGAAGTTCCGCGTGCAGTTGAATTGAGATTTGGATCAATTACTTCAAGATCTCGGAGAAGGCGCTCTGCTCGAAAGATTTTGTCTTTAGCAAGACCGGTCTTTCGGCAGTCAGAGCATTTGAGTGTCATGGTTGAAAGTCCTCGCAGTTGGCGTTGTTTGTTGTGGTGATCCCATAGACCACGCTCAGTAAGTACCTGTCGAACACCCTTTGATTTTCCAGCGAGTTTGGAGTCCGAATGATTGTTTGCAAAGGTCATTGTTTGTGTAATTCCGCGAAGATGTTGAGGGATGTTGGGATCATCAACAGGGATTGTGGTGTTTCGAAGTTTTGGTTTGGCTCCACCGGGGACAAGGTTCATTGATTGAACTCGGAGTGCATCGGTTGCAAATGATTCATGGGCGGAGGAGCAGTCAAATATGAATAGACCTTGGCAGTTTGGGTTGAGGAATTCAAACATCGGTATCGCAAGATTAACAACTTGATTGATTAATTGATGACAATTCCACCAGTCATCTCCGTTAGCCCCAGGGTAAATTACAACAGCGGCGTCCTTGAAGGGCAGGCTCGTGGCTGTATGTGGAGGTACAGCAAGGCGTCCATGCTTCTTCTCAATAAAATCAGATTGATGAATCAGCTTACCGTCACTCTTCCTTTTGAGTGCGGTGTGATTCTTTGCAAACCATCCCATCTTTGGCTCTTCCCCAGTATGGAGTGTGCACTCGTCGTGATAAACCCGAACAACCTCTTGATCTGAGCCTGTAAGTGTTGGATAAACAGGAATATCAAAGCTGTTTCCAATAAAATCTACTTCACGCTCGATGAAACTGTTCAAACGTTTGTCATATTCTTTCCAATAAAGTACAACATCCGCACACTCATGACCATCATAGTAAAGACATTTTGAATAAGGCCTGAATTCCATACCCATTCTATGCATCCAGTGATTACAGGTACTTTCTGAGATTCCCGTATCTAGATGTTTGTCAAAATTTGGAAGGATTTCTTTGTTGATGTGCTTAACCATCATCTTGGGTGTAACCTAACACATAAAAGCAAATCAGATCTTGTTGATGCTTTGCTCAAAGAAGGTAAGAAGAGAACAAAAAGACTCACTTTACCAACTTTTTGAGTTGATAACCAATCTGTTACCATCTTTAGTACTTTATGGTCATCTAGAATTGAAGGGTGAGGTGTTGAAAGGCCTCGCTGTGATATATACAATTGATTATGAATCACAATATAACAGGCTTGCTTTCGAATGCGAGCAGCATGACCCTTCCCCGTCTCAGAGCCAGTTAAAGGTGCTCGCCTTCGAAGTAAAGATGTTGCTGCAACATCCATCGAAGCCTGCATGCTAGAACGACCTTTGTTGGCAAGGTTGAGTGTTCTTCGACGATGATTGAACTCGCGGAGCTCAGCTAATGAATCAAATTGGTGCATTGTTATGGGAACAGAGCTGGTGTTGTGGTCATAGAATGATGCAGCTTTCTCAATTGACTCATTTAATTTGAACCACTGTTCATTGATTGATTTGATTTGCTTATCAGTCTTGACAACTGGCAAAGGTGATTGATCGAGAGGCTGAGAATTAATGTGATCTAATTGGTCAATAGCAGCCTCCTCAAAACTAGATTCTGATTCACCATCGTCTTCAGAATCACATTCAGATTGAAGTCTGTTTTGATGCTCAACTTTGTTCAAATATTCATTTTCATTGTCCATAAGCTCATAATCTTCAAGCTCCATCTCATCTTCATCCTCAGTATCATGTTCACTATTATGTTCACTAATATACATGCTTTCATTGGAGTCTGTGTGTTTGATATCAGAAATCGAAGCAGAAAAAGGGGCAGAAGTCCTTGCATTTTGATTTCGACGTCGACGTTGAGCTAGTTTTCGTTTAGAGCAGACCATCTCAGTAGATTGGGGTTGTTGAGGTTGTCGTGGTTCGAATAACAGAGGCCGATCGATATCAATGAATGAGAAAGTGGAAAATCGACTTGATTGAAGGGTCTGAAATTTGGCCCCGCGGGGTCATTTTGCCAATTTTTCAAGTATTTTCTCAATTTCAAATTGACAAGGACTTGCCTCCACGCACTATATTAATTAATTATAAATTATATTTTCTATTTTATTTTATTCTAACTCGGTATTATAATCAATTAATTTTATTTCTTATATTTTTTTATTACTATTTATTTTATATTCATTTAATCTGTTTTTTTTAATTTCAATTTTATCTATTTTATTTTCAATTTTATTTTATTTTTTTTACATCTCAAAATTATTTTATTTTTTATATTTAAAAATTTATATTTATTTTATTGAATTTATTATTTTTATTTTATTTTTTATTTTTATTTTATGGGTTATGTGATATGTGTTATGTGGTAATGGAGGAATTGAAGAAAAAAGTCGAAATTATGGGTTTTTGGGTGTAGTGTAGTGTTATGTAATATGGGGTTATGACATGTGTACAGGTTTAACTTGAAATTTCAAAATTATGGGGTTTAACATGGGTGACTAATTTATTTATGGATTTGAGGAGTTATACAGTAGATTATGGGTTTTTTTGGTTATGGGTTTAAATGAGGCTAAATTTCGAAAATTGAAGATATTGATACATTGGGGCATGAGTGGTAAACTGGGGGTGGTAAACTGAAATGGGAATAGGGTCTGGCATGATACAAAGACACTTTCAAGTGATTCACAAACCACATGGATGGAAACATGAGGTCTCCATATGGAATTGGTCAATTCAAAACTTGGATATCATTTTCGAAATCTGAGAAAGTTGAATTTTCAATCACAATGATGTAATTCAAGGGTACCACAGCAGACTTCAAGGGTAGATAAAGGTTGGGGTAGATTCCACTGGCGCATGTGACCATTCAAAATTAATTTATTCATCATACTCATCATCATTAGTGGTACTATCAAGTGGTAAACTGGGTAAATCCCAATTTCGAAGATTTTGGTCTATTTTCAATTGCTTTTTTAGGGTACAACCATTGAAGATACAAAATAGCTTAGCTGAGCAAAGTTGTAGAGCGTGAAATTTTCTTCATTTCTGTCTCTTCAGAATTTTTTTATGGTCCCTCATTTCAATTTTATTTCAGATTTCAGGGTCAATTGGTGGAATATCAAGTTTTTGTGATAAACAGCTAAGTATTAGTGTGAACTGAGTTCTTGAAAATTTGTCAATGATCAATGTGTGTGCGCTGAATATGTGTATCAATTTTAATTTGGGGTTTGATAAGGAGTATCTTTGTGAACAAGTTGGTTGAAGTGGAATTTCGAGTTTGGGGGTTGGTTTTTGTCACATTTGTTTTTGTGTGTGCTCTTATTTTTCTTATATACATTGGTATCATTTGTAGGGACTTTTGTCCCTCTTTTAATCAGCAAAGATTATTATTAGAATATAGAAATAAGCTTGTATCTTTTGATTATTATTATTCAGGTTAAACAACTAGTGAGAGTTGGAATTTTATAATACTAGACCCTGATTTCTCTTTTAATAATTTCCTGTTGAGTTTGGTACTCATTTGCTCATTGGTATTGGTGCCTGAGTGCGCCTAGAAAGTGTTATTTGTGAAATTATTGTCCTCTTTTAGCCTGGTTTTTATTAATCCAAAGTCTTACAGGACTTAAATTCAATTCATAGTAATCAAAGTCCCTTATTGAGAAGGGCATTTTCTCTGTTTGAAGTCTTTCATTCACCACTCAAGACTTATTATTGTTCTTTTGTGGTTGTTTTGTCTTTTGTTGTCTTCATACTTCCCCTCCTCAGCTCTGCTTTCAGCCAGTTCTGAAAGAGTTCTACACCGGAAGATCCTTACCTGCAAAGACCAGACAGTGCGGATCAATATCAATCACACTGGCCATGTAGGCACCTCGGGCGGCCAAACTTTGGTTTGGATGAACCATGCGTGCTTTCTTTTGTGTCCAACACAGGCGGTCTCATAGCTCGGTCAAGAGCGTCTTGAGCGATACTTGCTTGTTGAAACGTTCCATAATCTTACTTTGAAGCTCGTCAAGGTATAACGTAGGGTCGAGTCGGAGACTATCCAGGACAAATAGTCTCTTGGGTCCTCCTAAGACCAAAGGGGCTCCGCGAACCATGTGATTGATTGGATTTGTTACAACAGACCGGGTTTGCTCGTACAAATTGATCCAGCGACGGACAGAGGTGAGCGCCAACTTCAGGCCAAGTCTAGTTGAAATATCCTGAAAGCGAACCCCTCTGAGCGCCATTCAAACGACAGCAAGCTTGATTTCCGGGCTGTGATGGGCGAGTCAAACCTGCTACCAATACAAAACCATGAGGAACTCGAAGGATAGGTGTCCGATGTAAAAATTGAACTTACCGGCGGCATTGTGCTGAAAAAATGGGGATTGTAGTGAAATCGAGGTGGAAAGAAAGATGATGCGAGGGGGGAAAGGTCGAGGGTTTGAAAGTGATCCAAACCTACCAGAAGATCCAACACCGGGTGGAGCTATCTAATGTGCAATCCGCATGACTGTATCATGCGGATTTTTGTAATTGCGTGGGTAATGGTCAATAGAGTTGGACAGTGGGCCACGGAAAAAAAATAAAAAAAACAGTTTTTCGATAAGTCCAAAACATAGTAAAAACTGCGAGTAAAAAAAAGAAGAAAAAAAAACCATTATTTCTCACATCGGCTGTATTTAAAGTCCGATACCTGGCCCTAGGGCATAAAAACACACTGCACAAAACAAGTAAGGACTGGCTAGCAACTGATGTGTAAAGGACATCTGAGGGTTAAAAGAAAAGCCCGGCACTCTACAATGTTGTTGGTATACACACACCAATAACATAGCTACCATGTTGTATTCTGTTGTTTATCTATCCTAGGATGTGCTTACCATTCATTTCTCATGTATCACATGTTTCTCTTCTACTCATCGGATCCTCATGATCCTTCTTCTTAAGTAAGTGTTATATACTCATTACATAACCTTTTGTGTATATAACTTAAACCACCGGGCAGCCTTTGAGCAAAAAAGGGCTGCCAGGGTGTGGTGAAAGTCTGTGTGAGTTTCACCATGACCTGATTTGGGTCTCAGGTGGCTATCAGCCACATGATAGTTGTGTGAGGTCCAACCGGATTGATACGCTGTTGCAGCAGGCAGCGATAGGACCGCGCTGCCATCACATTGCGAAATGTGGTGACCAGAGCCGTTGTTTGCCACATTGTTTGCCATGTGATTGTCATATTGGCTCTTGCTACAATGAGATCACCTGAGGACCTGATCGTCGCCATGCTGAGCAGGTGAGCATGGGTACCCTGTGCAACTTGAGATATTGCATGGTTCAGACTTCAGACACATTGGTCGTGTGTATTGATGAAATTTAAATTGCATTGTCCATTCAAATTGATCAATTTGAATAGTGCATTTGTAACAATGAAAAAGGATAGAATGGAATCAATTAAAGTGATCCGTTTGGTCTGATCAGTTTCTATCTGTGAACTTCTTTGGTTTGCAACCAAGTCCAAGTCCAAACCCTTGAAATATCTCAGGATTGACTGATTGGCACATTTGTTTAAAGACCCTTTTGATCCAATGGGAGTTTGACTGAATTGTTCTTGCATCCAGCACCTGGTGTTCATTTTTTTGTCCCACATTTTCCATTGCTTTTGACACTCAATATTTGGATTTCTATTTCCTTCAGATAGACTCATCACCACTCAATTTCAACCTCTATCATCATTTCTTTCAAACATCAATTATCAACTTTCCAATCATCATCTCAAACTACCTTACTTGCCTCAAAATCAATACTTGAATTCATTTTTGCTTCAGATTATAGACTCATTGGTACCTGATACCAACCTCTATCATTGTCTCTCTTCTTTCAATAATCAATAATCAAACATCATAAAATCAATTATTGCTTGGCTACTCAGAGAGCATTCTGGGTTTCTTGATTGCTTCATCCTTTGTTTTAACCTGGGTCACTTGCAAAACCTTCTGCTTCAAACCTTGAGCTCATCTCAACGCATAACCCTGAAACTGAAGTTTGAGCAGGTGTCACAGAATTAAAACAATGGATGAAGCAATTAAGAAACCTAAACATAAGTGTCCTAGTACCATTCTTTCTTGCAAAAATTGCACCAAACAAAAGAATCTTGAGCGCAAGAATCGCCCCGCACCCAACAACCAACGTGCTAAGATTGCTGAACTTACCAAGCGCTATGGACTGCTACCTGAAACAAAATTCTTGTTCTTCAAGAAAGGCAAACGAAAATCACCCTATCGGAGTCACTTTGGGACTGGTGTCTGTCTTGATGCCAATACTTCTCAGTTATTAGCAGTTGTACGATTTGTTGAGCCAACTTGCAAAAATGTGGCTTTGTTTGATAAATACAAACATTCAATTCCAAATGTCTATAAACATGCTAGAGCAAGGGGACTTGTCAAGATCAATGGTGCTGCAAAGAAAGTACAAGCCATTTGACAAAAGTATGGAAAGATGTATGCTGCTGGATTCAGAGCTGGATTTGACATGGTTGTAAAAGAAGGTTAGTTTCTCCATCAATCCTAATTTTTTTTGACAAAATCTTGATTCCAATTTTTTACTGTTCCAGCTATGTACTCCTTCAATGCATCCACCAGTGCTAAGCTTTGGAAAATGCAAGAAGATCTTACCAGTCAAGGCAATCTTCCTGCCATTGAAGATTTCTTTGCAGAACACATTTCTGGTCCTTCAACTTATGCCTTCAAATCCAATGCTTAAATCGCTGCACGGACTGGGGCTCCTTTGTGGGCTGGACAATCATTTTACGTCTCACCTGATGCACAAGTCTTTGCCTCCAAAATTGCAGTCATCTTTGATGAGTTTGTCAATGCGCCTCATACTGACCATGATATCACTCAGTATGCTTTTGGTTTATTCACTTGTATCAATCGTAAAACCGGGAAACTCTACTCACTCAAAGATCAAAAGTATCAAGGCAATTGTATCGGTGGTAAATTTCATCTGGACAACTACAACATTGAGATTGATTATGATGCATGTGATGGTGTGGTTGAACCACTATGGGCCAGCCACATTGATCACCACACTTCTGCGGCAGAGACCTACAATGCCAAAGGTGTTAGAGTTGTCCCTTCAGGAGGAAACATTACCCAATTTGGATGTGCTTGCCAGATCAATGAAGGCTTGGTGGAAAGAATCAGTCAGATGAATGACTTACGTGGTGACATGAATGATCAGGAATGGGCTAAGTCCGTGGAACTGTTTTGACTGGCTATCCAGAGGAGGCCCGTAAGAAAATGACTAAATTAGCTGAGAAACATGGGATTGATGACCTTAGTTTGGTGTGTTCTTTGTGGAATTTTATTTGTCCAGCACTGCTTGTTTTCAAATCTCGTTTCAATTTCTACTCTATGTCTTGCTGATTATTTCAGTGATCAATCAAACTTATTTGCGAAACACCATTCTATCAATTCTTTGAGCCTTACTATTTACCCTCCCAATATACTTTTCTGGGCCATTTGCTTACATTGCAAAAGATTTCAAAACAAAAAAATCAAAATCCCACCTGATAATGTTTGTGAAAGACAAATAAAGTTAGAAGTGGTGCATTATGATTAAGGTGTTATTGATTAAGGACCGTGGGAGTCCAATCAATCAAAAACAGTTGTTTGAATAAGTTGATATAGCCAAAATCTTCTCATTCCCATTGTCCAGATTTGAACAAACTCACCATCAATATCATACAAATTGTGCTCGAATAAAATTGACATCTTCTCTATCAAGTCCTTTGAGCATGGCTTCAGATGGCAATAGAAACAAATGTAAGCTAACGTCTGTGATCTATGCATCATAATGAAGCTTATATTTTTATCTATTGATAGATTTTGATAAACTACCTGGAAGCAATAAATTTCAATGTTGGCTTTGTAAGGGTTGAGGTACTACAGATATTTTCACTCATTCAAATGGCAAACTTCATAAAGCAAAAGTGAAAGTGGTCAAAGAAGCTCAGATAAAACGGAATATTTGAGTAGCTGGTTTGACTGCTGATGATTGTAGGATGGTGGCCAACAATGATGGATGGAGGGCGCTTGCCAATGAAATTTACGTATCTGATGCAGGACCAGCAATGGAGATTGATGAGGCTGATAAAGTTGATATGGAATCTTGGCTTCAGGCTTTACAAGATCAGGCAGCAAGTCCTACTAAAATTGGTTCTGAGGAAGAAGATGTCAGACCCTCCAACTGGCAAAATTTCCTTCCACATCCAGAAAATGACGACCACAACAGCATTAATAGTGAAGATGAACAGGATGGAATAGAGGAGATACCTCTTTGTTTGCAGAATGATGATAGTGATGAAGTCAACAAATGGTATAATTTTCAAAAGAAAGAGGTAAATGAAGAATTATGAGTGTTTTGGAATGTAACTGATGACCAAGCTATTGGTTAATATCTGTAGGAAACAACTTCCTAATCTAAGAAGATGAAGCTAACCTATAACAAAAATAAGCAATATTGCACACAAATTTATGAGTATAAGATGTTAATTATGAAAAGAAATATCTATCAAATACCTGATATGGTTAGGATAAGGATAAGGGAAGTACGGTGATGTAAGTTATGTGATCTGAGTAAGGTGAGATTAATGAAATTCTCTTTTCCAAAGATGGGGAAATGAGAATAATTACAAGATGCATCGTACTCATAAGCAAATAAGAAAGTTACAATTTCATTCTTATTGGGGCAACACTATTCTCGGTAATTCGATTTTCTTGATGTTTATACTTCTGCATCTCTCTTTCATCATCTCTCCTAAAGTTTCTTTCACTTATCTTTCTGCTATTAACTCGTAATGATAAGTCGTTTGAACTTTAACAGTAAACAACTCAATTAATTTAATTACACCACTTTGTATTATGATACTGACTCTTCAATTGTTAGCATTTTATGGGTCTGTTGTTGATGGGTACAGTGAGAGGGCCAACATCCCAAAAGGACTATGACAGAATTTGATTGATAGTAAAGATAGGCAATCATACTATACCCAACTGGGCATCAGTTTGTAAAATCCAACAAGACCTTTGGAAACACTGTAGAACTTAGGCTGAGCCGGAGAGGGGACAAAGTACAACCAGAGAGAGCAGAAGTAAAACAGGTGCAGTTAAGCTGCCCTCAACTCTTAAGAATTTCAAAGTCCAGAAGCAGTGGGGGTACAATTCAAAAGAAACCTTCCTGCTACCCACTACCAACACCTGTAATAATATTATTCTACTCTTTTCACTGATATAATCAGTACCAAACCTTGTCCGAAAAACCTCTGACAAGTCTAAAGACTGTACCAAGTGGTCACCTATGGTCCCTAGACACTAATGTGACTAGGCAAGTGCTATAGAAATAATAAAACAAGACTATACAGCTACTTGATAAAGTTCCGCAGTCCAATCTTTTAAGAATCTTGTGCAAAAAAAAATGAATATAAATGAGATAAAAAAATAAAAAAAATAGCTTTGAAAAGGAGGATGTTGAGTGATAGATAGAATCTGTATAAACTTCTACTAGCCCGCAATGAAATACAGCTAAAGAAAATACTATAAAAAAAAACTTCACTAAGAGACTAATAACCAATCTTTAAACTCAAGATAACAAAACAGCACACTGTTTACAGGTAGCTATAACTTCCACAGACAGGACTTTTACGCAAAAAAAACTCAAAATTTGGATCAAAATATAACACTTTCACCCTTTATAAGGGTATTACGCTTTAAAATCACTCTTCAATACTCTTTTAAATATAAAAAAACACTTCAAACACAACCACACAAGGATCCCTTGATAAAAAGAAAGAAAAAAAAATTAAAAGAGAAAATAAAAAACCCCCAAAAAACCCCTTCCTTTTATACCCTTCCGACTCAACTCCTAACCCCTTTACATCATTTTCCACATGGTTGCTTCAAATCAAATATGATGTAAGTAAGTTTCTTCTTTCTATTTCTAATTACTTAATTTGAATGTTTTATTTTTACTAATTTGATTCAAATTTGATTTCATATTTTTCTTTGTTTTAAAATTTGTGGGTTCACACCATCAACTCCTATAATTTCTCTATTTGACTTTTTTCAAATTTCCAATTTTTGACGTTTCTATTTGGTTTGTTTGATTAATTACAAATTAAATTGATTTGATTTTTGACTAATTTTATGCTTTGTTTCTTCCTGATTTAGATCAGTCACTTTTGATTTAATCTTGAATTTGTAAGTCCTTTTCTTCCTTCTATTTGATATCTTTTCCTGAGTTAATTTAATTTCAATACTTTCTTCTACTTAGATTCGAATCAGTCAGTTTGGTTTCTTTCTTGATTTCAATTTGATCTTAATTTTAATTTAATAATTTTTTTTTGTCATCAATTTCAAATCGCTTGGTTCAATTCCATCCGATTTGATCTCAATTTTTTAAGGGGCACGAGATTTTTGCAATGATCCTTTTACACAAAATAAAGTCTGCAAAATCAAAAGGTCGCAAATTTCCACTTTTCCCGTAGGACAGTGGAATTTTGTAGGCATTCCTGATTTCCAGAAGTTCACAAAAAAAAGACTCGCAAACAAATCACTGTCAATTTCAGTTGTGAGGCCGGGATTAGGAATTTTGCGGACTTTTTTTTCCAACCTATAAATGCTGTCAAATTTTTCGGCTGTAAAATAGAACAATCCATCAGGAATATACATTTTTACAATGAATTTCTTACAGAGACTCTGCTCTGTAAAGATTTGTGTCTGCAAAAGTGAATTTCCTGGTGTTGTTGTATAAATTTACAGACAATATTTTCATTAATTTGCAGACAAAAAAACTTGATGTTTTCTTCTGTTGTCTTTTCTTAAGTGTGTGTTTCAACATGCAAGAGAATTCTTGAATTGATTGCATTAGCATCACAGAGCTTGCCATGAAACCAACCAAACAAAGAAAACGGATAAAATTCCAACCAAAAAAACAAAAGGATAAAATTAAAAACAGACATGAATAAAAAAAATGATATGATGATAGATCAAACATAAGGAAAAACAAGACCATAACCACCATCTCATCATCCTCTCTTCACGCTCTGACACTTCGACTTCCTCACATTTCCTTCAACAACAACCTCCTGACTGACAGCTGCTTTAACCTCTCTGTTGGCGTCACCTGCCTCAACATCTTCCCAGGCCCAACCCTTCCAACCTTTTTCTTTTTCTTTTTTTGTTCCCATTGACACTTCTTTTTCTTCTTCTGCAACAATAACTTCTCCTTCCAAAATAACCGCCTTTTGAATGACCTTTTGTTTTCTGGAAGCTGCTGTCATACAATCACAACACAATAAGATCTCAGTAGATGAAAAAGATGAAATTCTATAAATGCTTACCTTTTGAAGAATTTCCCTTTGGAAATGTTTCTGCTACTTCACCTTTGAAAGAAGAAGATACGTTTTGACTCATTGCAACTTTGTGCTCCTCAAAAATAGTGTTTGGAAAATCAACTTTGGGTTGTTCGACGATTATATTGGCATTACGCTTTCTATTTGTATTTCTTGTTCCTGTGCACACGTATAATGGATGCATGTTGTGAATCAAATTAGCTAGTAATAAAACTGAGATAATTTTAATTTACATGCTAACCTTTTTTGTCTTTTGGAAATTCTTCATCTGTGTTCCCATCTGTCTCAAATAGATCCTCACCTTTGAGTATCTTTGTGCTATACCTGTACTTGAGTTCATCTTGTGCATTGAGCACATTCTGGCTGTGTCTGTCCTTGAGGTCATCTTCAGCCTGATTCTGTTCTGCTATCTTGTCTCTTTCAATCGTACTTTCTTCTCTTTCTTTGTCTCTTTTGATATCATCTCTTTTGTTTGAAGGTTCAATTTGTGAAAAAGGCAGGTCGCCTTTGATGTTCTTGCCACAAGATTTGGCAATTTTCAGCTTTTCTGCATCAATCAGCGATGCCTCTTCATTGGTTGGAGATCTTGAATACATTACCCATTGTGTATGATCAGCCCTTCCCCCAATTGATTCCAATTCACTACTAACTAAAGTGTGAATATCTTTGATGTTTTGGAATCAAGGATAGTATCTAGTTGTATGCACAACAGCACTGTTAACACCTGATCCTATTTGATCTAGACAAGATTAATTCTAGTTGTATGCACAACAGCACTGTTAACACCTGATCCTATTTGATCTAGACAAGATTAATTCTGACCTGGATATTGGTACAGATGATAGTTAGTGTAAGTTATCTTTAATATGATAACTGATCTTTTTGGATAATGTGAAATCAAAGTTTCTCTTTCCAAAGATTATATTTATTCACCTAGTTGTATGCACAACAGCACTGTTAACACCTGATCCTATTTGATCTAGACAAGATTAATTCTGACCTAAACAATTTGACAAATGTGATGAAAGTAAATTAGATATGTTTATTTAAGAAAGTTATAGAATTAATTGTGTACCTGGATATTGGTACAGATGATAGTTAGTGTAAGTTATCTTTAATATGATAACTGATCTTTTTGGATAATGTGAAATCAAAGTCTGAAACATAACCATAGCCAAAAGTGAAAACATTAACAATTCTAACTTATAAATATGAAATGAGAAATCAGGAGAAATTAGGAAAAATTACGTACTTCTCTTTCCAAAGATGGGGAAAGAGAAGTACAATCGAATTCATTGATGAATCATATTTATGAAATTCGATCCATTACTATTGATTGGGGTAATCGTTGAGTATTGATTTCTCAACGGTTTATGTAAATTGATCCTCCTCATCTCTGCGCATATTCTTCTCTCTTCACAACATTGTATTTTAATCTTTAGTCGATTGCACACTTCAACACACCCCCTCAATCGACAGAATTGGAATATCGCTAACTATCCACTGCCCTTAAGCCTATTAACTTTCTAAACTCGTTGAATGGACCAGGATGTAAAGGCATTGTCAATATATCTGCTATCATGTCCTCCGAGTTACAATGTACCAATTTTAATGTACCATCCTTTACTTTATCCCTAATCCAATGAAGTTGTATTTCTATAGCTTTTGTTCTACCATGTAATACCGCGTTGTCTGCTAAATCCATGGCACTTAAACTATCACAATTCAAGATGTAAGGCATTTGTTGATGAAAACCTATTGATTTCAAAAATAGTGATAACCATATCATCTCATCCGCTGCTTCATTTGCTGCCCTATACTCCGCTTCCGTTGATGACTTCGCCACCGTCTGTTGCAACCTACTACGCCAGCTAATAGCTCCACCACATAATTTAAATACATACCCTGTTGTTGATCTCCTTGTGCTCTTGTCACCAGCCCAGTCCGCATCGGCATAATGTTCCGGCAATGCATACGCATTGTTGCTTGAGACATCTGTTGATTTGGTGTTGTCGTAGTGGATGCAATAATTCAGTGTCCCCTTTAGATATCGGAGCACATGCTTGAATGCCTCCCAATGACGTAAGGCTGGCCTCTGAAGATGCTGAGAAAGACATCCGACTGCATATGATATGTCTGGCCTGGTGCATTGAGATAGATACATTAGACTGCCTACCCCACTATGGTACGGAAAATTTAACATTTGAAATGATTTGACTTCGTCATCTGTTGCTTTCGTAAGTTTAAGACCTCCAGGAAGCGGTGTAGAAGCTGGTTTACATTCTGTCATTCCAAAACGCTCCAACAACGATCTGGACATAGACTCTTGACCTATTATATAATGATGTTTGCTTGCTCTAACGATCTGAATACCGACGACGCAAGTGGAAAGGCCTAAATCTTCCATTTTCCAAAATCCACCAATTTCTTCTTTAAATGCTTTGATTGCATTTCCTGTTATAGCTAGATCGTCAACGTGTAGATAAAAAACTATTATTTCAACTCCTCTATTCCTGATGTAAACACACTCATCTGCCTCTGACTGTTTAAAACCCGCTTTCAAACACTTGCTCCTAAAATCATCATTCCATTCCCTAGCTGATTGCTTCAATCCATATAAGGCCTGTAATAGTTCGCATACTAGATCTAAATCACCCCCTTCTTCATATCCCTCTGGCTGCTCCATGAAAATCTTTTCTTTCAGTCTACTGTTTAGAAAAGCCGCTACCGCATCCATTGAGTGGATTTCAAAACCATGATACGCTGCGAAAGCTACTACCGCCCGAAAAGATGCAGGTTTCCCAGTGGGAGCAAAAGTTTGCGTATAATCAACTCCATATGTTTGAGTATAGCCTTTTGCTACGATCCGCGCTTTATGTTTATTAATACTCCCATCCGGGTTCAATTTCACCTTGAAGTGCCATTTACTACCCACAACCGGGTAATCTTTTGGTCGACGTACCAGTCGCCATACCTTCTTATCCTTCATATTATTCAATTCCTTCTCACATGCCTTCTTCCACTTATCTGAATCAAGACCGCTCATAGCTGATTTAAAATTATATGGTTCATTTATCAATCTAACCACCGGACCAACAGCAAATGCATAATATCCATATTCGTGAAAGTTCTTAAATGCGCCCTCATCATCCCAATAGGCGTAACTTGCTGAAGGCTGATATCGTATTATCGGAGCTCGTTCTCGAGTTGATCTCCGAGGTAAAACATCAATATCCTCGTCTTCGACGGTGTTTGAATCTTCCACGATTTGATCATCTTCAGGTTGTTCAATGTTTGGATCGGCTTGATTCATGTTCAGTAAGGACATATCGATGTTATCATCTTGGTAAGCCTGGTGCATTCCTTCACCACCAGGGTCTTCGGCGTCGTCACCATGATCCTCATTCGCAGGTTCACTGGTGGAAGGATCCGATAAAGATTGAGTATCATTCTCAAATGATAGATGTGAAACATCAAATGATTTAAGCTTTTTAAATGGAAATTTCTCCTCCCAAAACACCACATGATGTGATATCACAATACTATTTGATTCAAAAATGAAAACTTCGTAATTGAGATTGTGTTCGGTGTGTCCTAGTAAGACCGCCTGACGAGATACTTGTTCAAACTTTCCATTTCGAAGTGCTTTCCTTATCAAGACATAACATAGGCAACCTATTGGTTTCACATGACTGATATCAGGTTGTCGAGCATTCCATAATTCGAATGGAGTTTTTCCTTTAGGTAAAGATGAAGATATTGTACGATTCTTTAGATAGACAGCAGCTTTGATGGAATAGAGCCAGAATCGAATAGGAAGATTCCCTTGAATCATAATTGCACGAGCAGGCTCAGTTATAGTCCTATTAGCTCTCTCTGCTACACCATTCTCCTCAGGCGTATATGTTGCCGTAGTTCTTAGATAAATACCGGCCTCCTTGCAATAAGGAACCATGGTTTCATTTATAAATTCGTAACCATTGTCTAGTGTGATCATTTTTAATTTTCGGTCACATTGACGTTCAACCAAAGCTATATATTGCTTGATTTTGTTGAACACGGTTACAGCAGATTTTGATTGAAGACCAACTACGTGCCTATACCTTGAGTAATCGTCGGTGAACAACATGAAGTAATTACTCCCACATACAGCTGCTGTTCTAATTATACCACTTAAATCAAGATGGACATTATCTAATAAATTTGCACTTCGGATATGAATTTTATTATGAGGCATTTTATGGCCTTTAGCCAGATCACAAGGATCACAATGAATTTTTTCAGGTACTCGAGATACATCAATATTAATCCCTTTTACACTTGCATTCTTAACCATTGATTTTAGATATTGAATGTTGGGATGACCTAAACGTCGGTGCAAATGGATGATATCAGTCTCGTCGCTAGATTCGATGTGATTCGCTTCAGGCTTGTCGGCTTCATGAGATAGGTGTCTCACCTTTGATTTGAGTAAGTGAACTCCATGATGTAAATCACCCTTGAATGCTACGTGTCCGTCCTTTGTGATCTTGAACGTATCACCGTCCTTGATAATAATGAAGTCGCTTTTGAGTAAGATGGTACCTCCGATAAGACTACGTTTTAAATTAGGGATGTGTAAACAATTATGTAGTTGAAAAACATGACCTTCAGGCCCTTCAAATCGAATATCTCCTCTACCATGTATCTGTAAGGTTGAAGTTCCATCCGCCATGTCTAGAGAGTCACCATTCTTCGAAACATCCTCGTAGTTAATGAATACATATTTCTCTTTAAACATATGATGAGAAGCTGCCGTATCAATCAATACCTCTGTAATTCCTGATTTCTTAAACAAGTTATCCTTCGACATGGATCTAATCGATACATGACTGGCTGATGGTGTAAGATCATTGAAAGCCTTCTCAAGTTGTTCAATGGTTGGCTCGTCCTCAAAAATCGTCGCAGATGCTGATGTGGAATTTATATTCATATCTTTCGGAGGTTCACCTGACCATTGACCCATCTTAACCCTTTGCTCAATCCACTCTCGTTGTAAGTGCTCGTTTCCAGGTTTTTTGAAGCATTGATCCGGAGAATGATTAGTGCCGGTGCATTTTCTTTTAGTACATTTATTAGGAAACTTATTGCGATAATTCGAGTTTGATACTGCACTTGCTTCAGCCGAATGATGAACTACAGCCGTGTGTTTAGACACTGAAGGATTCCTAGTAAGCATAGCTACAGCATCTAGTCTCTTTTTCAGCTCAGTCACCACCTTATCATAATCTTTTACGCCTTGAATTGCCAACTCCTTTGCATCTTGAAAATAGGAATTGTTCAATGAGATGAGTAGTTTCCTACCAAGATCTTCATCCGACATTCTCCCTCCAGCCGTCTTATATTTAGTAACAGCCGTTTGGAAAACTTCTATGTGTGTGAGTAGAGGTTGATTAGGTGGTTGGACGATCATATTTAATGACCTTTCAAGAAGTAACCTAAGTTCTTCTGAGCGACCTGAATGATGAGAATTGACCGCCTTCCATAATTTCGCAGGCAAGTTTTCGGTTTCTGGACCTTCATCGGTGTAAGTCGTGATTTTTGGCTCGAATCTAGATCGATTCACGTCGTCCATAGTACCTAACATCCATGATGTGATACATGCTCTACATACTTCGTCATTCAATTGAGAATCTTCAGTTTTTAATGTATCTGATTTAAGATAGTCTGATAAGAATAACGATTTTAATTCAGTACGTATAAATTAAGACCATAAAGTAAAGTTATCTTCTGTTAGGATTTTCCTCGGTAATTTATTCAAAACTTGACTTAACGTCATCGCTTGTTGACGATGACTCATTTGAGCAGGTAAGTCCATGTTCGAATAGATTTGATAAGATGATGTTGATTGTAATTCTTTAGGATTAGGATATGGTTGAGATTCGGTTTCTAATCTTTGTCTAGATGAACTAGGTTGTTCTGATTTTTCTAATGTAAGAGGTGTAAGAGAAGCACTAATATCTCTTGCTGTCTCTTCTCCGTCTACTGATGAAGATTCGCTGTCAGGATCTGGGACAATGGATTGTGCAAAAAGTCTATCTTGATTCGAACTCATTCAACTATTCGATCGATCTTGATATTACTCTCGCTACCATGTGAATATCTTTGATGTTTTGGAATCAAGGATAGTATCTAGTTGTATGCACAACAGCACTGTTAACACCTGATCCTATTTGATCTAGACAAGATTAATTCTAGTTGTATGCACAACAGCACTGTTAACACCTGATCCTATTTGATCTAGACAAGATTAATTCTGACCTGGATATTGGTACAGATGATAGTTAGTGTAAGTTATCTTTAATATGATAACTGATCTTTTTGGATAATGTGAAATCAAAGTTTCTCTTTCCAAAGATTATATTTATTCACCTAGTTGTATGCACAACAGCACTGTTAACACCTGATCCTATTTGATCTAGACAAGATTAATTCTGACCTAAACAATTTGACAAATGTGATGAAAGTAAATTAGATATGTTTATTTAAGAAAGTTATAGAATTAATTGTGTACCTGGATATTGGTACAGATGATAGTTAGTGTAAGTTATCTTTAATATGATAACTGATCTTTTTGGATAATGTGAAATCAAAGTCTGAAACATAACCATAGCCAAAAGTGAAAACATTAACAATTCTAACTTATAAATATGAAATGAGAAATCAGGAGAAATTAGGAAAAATTACGTACTTCTCTTTCCAAAGATGGGGAAAGAGAAGTACAATCGAATTCATTGATGAATCATATTTATGAAATTCGATCCATTACTATTGATTGGGGTAATCGTTGAGTATTGATTTCTCAACGGTTTATGTAAATTGATCCTCCTCATCTCTGCGCATATTCTTCTCTCTTCACAACATTGTATTTTAATCTTTAGTCGATTGCACACTTCAACATAAAGTTGCAATACCCTCATTGACCATATCATTATGATACCATACTCCTGATATTCCTCCCACTGTACGTATCACCTTGAACCAATAATGATCTCCTCCAAGAAATCCACAAGCCCGCATGAAGTATGTGACATTGTGAAGCTGCAATTTGTAAGGAAGATCACACTCAGCCTGCATCTTATCTCCCTTGGGTGTTTTTGCATGGATACTAGTATCAATCTGAATGTACAAATGTGGCGGAGGCGGGTCAAAGACAATCTGAGTCCTCTCAAGAAACAGCGGTCTTCGTCAAGGTAGAGTAACAGAGTCTTTCGGGTCCTTGTCAATCTTGCAATCAATGCAACAACAAGCTGAAAGGCGTTGAATTCCTTCTGCGGCACACCACTGTTGCAAAACATTGGTGGTTTGTGCATAAGAGTATGTACCTACACAAAGATCCGGCAGTAATGTGATACTGTTCAAAGTATTTTTCTCGAATTTCCGGTGTGTGCTGTTGTGCGAGAAAACAAGCTTGTGTTCTTGGTATATTCGAAATGGAGTCTTGGTGATAGGTGGAGCAGGCGGTTTTTTTTGTATACGGTGCAAATCAAACAAACCCTCAAAGTAGAGCTTGGCGGAGGAGTACTCATTGTAATTGAAGGAGCCAAATAGATTTCCTGGATGGCTGGATGGACTTAGTGAGGATAGTCTGGATGGATCCCACTAGATTGATTTCCCATGTGGCTTGTGTGGAACATAGTCCCATAAGCTTGTTGAATATGTGGGGTGATTTTCCCTTTGAGCCAGTAAACCATATAGGAGTGTGGATCACGTACAAGCACTCGGTCATTGCATTCAACAACGTCGAAATTGCAGCCCTAGACACAGGAATATGAGGGGTCCCGGACAGTGGTGTGATGTACCACTATCTGGAAGGACTGCTGAGCACCACTACCAGGAAAGACCCGCTATGGCTTTCATATAGGGGTGCGCATAATACACTAAGGGTCACTAAGCTATTGACTCACTATCGCTAAAAATTGCGCAAAGGCAACTATCTCAATATGAACAAAGAATCTTATTAAAAGCATGTAAAAAATAACTGAAAAACATGTACAAGAACAATTAAACAGTTGAATATGACAGTATAGGAGTAAAAACAAAACAGAAAACTTGGTATTAAGGAGAGTGAGGAATCAGAAGGGGCACTAAAGGAGAGACATAGCAAGATGTAAAAAAATAAAGCTGAAACTTGAGCGGAGTCCTAAAGAGAGTGAAGAAATTTGAAGTAGATTAAAAGCGAGAAGATATAAAAATTAGAAAAATTAGAAAAATGGATGATGGGAAGATATAAAAATTAGAAAAATTAAAAAAATGGATGATCAAAGTCATCATTTATTCATGTTCTCCACCAAGGCAAGAGCCTCAGAGAACTCGCCAGGAACCTTTATCCCAGCCCTGAGCCACTCTCGAGATGAAGCACATCTCTCAATAGTACGGCTAGCCGTAGCCTATCAATCGGAGCCGCACACGTCAGCTGCACCTGAAAAACAACGTTCGCATGAGCACGTGGTGCCTGAACATGCCAGAAAGTCACGAGCCATGATTGAAAGGACAGGGAATGCCACCGAATTGTCCTAAACCAGAAGATTTCATGAGCAATGAGCAAATAGCAATGAGCAAAATTGAAACCAAAAACATACCTTCCACCACGACAAAAGTGTGCCTGCATTGAGTGGGAATTTCCCTGACATATAACCCTCAATTTTCTGCTTGGTATCATCGTTAGGTCTGGATTGAATCAAAGAGAAGACATTATACTCATCATCGGTGACAGTAATGTCTTGCTGATTAGCTACGACAGCTATTGAGGGGTGGCGAGCTTGGTATTGAGTCAAATACAATGCCATTTCGCGCTCCATAACTCTTTGAACGTGAGAGACTTGAGTTGGATGATGAAGTTCAAAGAACTTCATTCTGAGACGTGGGTTGAGGACGGTGGCCACACCAATCGCATTGCATTGAAGGGCCTCCGCTTTGTATAATCGCAGGCGGTTAATCATCCTCGTTATCAATGTTTGGAGGCTGGTGTAAGGAGTATGTAAGGTGAGTTTTTTGAGGGATGTCCTGACACGGTGATAGTCAAGCAACAGAATTGCTGCTGTTGAGTGATCACCCTTGACTCTTGATGTGGCTACTACAATAGCCTGGTCAAGTCATGAGGGGTCAGTAAACCTCTATCAAACAGATTGAATGTAAGCATTGATGGGACCATACCTCCATAATCTCATTCAAAGCTGAAGCACATATCCATTCACTCTTTGATATTGATATTTCTTCGAAATAACCTTCTTCATCATTTGCCAACATTTGGTTGATCACCTGAAAGAACCAATATTAGTAAAAACAAAAGGCTGACTGAGCTCATGAAGAAACCTTACCTCAGCTCCATCCACCATGATTGATCGGCTTTGATGTAGACCATTCCATTTGCAGGTTACTCCAAGGATGGGACAACGCAAGGTCCTACCCAAAACCTTAGCACAATTACGAAATTCCAAACGGCCAGATGGCCGCCGAGCAATGAGGCGGCTCACTCAATCAATCTACAAAAAAGATAAGAGGAAACAAGACCAGCAATTGGATCTTGATGACTTAAAAATAGTGAGAAGAGAGAATAAAAAAACCTTCTTGATTGCTTGAACCACCAGATCAGGCCGGGCTCTGCTTGATCCAGGCAAAACGCTAGAAGTGCAAGTTGAATGTGGAGTGTCACTCTCAGATTCACTTTCTGAATTACCATTGCCAACTTCAGCTTTGCTATCATGCTTGGAATCTTCTGAGTCATCAACTTCAAGCTCAAGTTCATCGTTTCCGTCATTCAAAGTGATTGAGGGGGTTGGGATGTTGAATAGCGGTTGAGTAGTCGGCTTTGTGTGGCCAGAATCAATACCAATAGAAGCTAGCCCATTCTTTACAAGCAGGGCTAGCTTGTGGGCATAGCAGCGGATCTGCATGCGACTTGCAGGCCAGTCCACGCTTGGGGAAGCCACCTGAAAAATCCGCTGTAATTCATAAGCAAGTGTGTGATTGTTGGGGCCAGAATCAGTTATTTGGGCTAACATGTAAATGAGCAAATCGATGTCAGACTAAAGGTGATAAATAGAAAAAAAAAGACACTCATCTTATGATGCAAACCGTGCTTGACAAGGAATCGACCAAGTCGAGCAAGCAAGACACCTGAATGGCTCCATGCAGCAAGCTTGAGACCGAGGCGAACAGTCCGGAACTCCCATTCATTGTCAATGAAGGTGACGTTCTTTCAAATGAATGCATAGCGGCTCCAACGGGTGGTCCAGCCATCATGGATGAGGCAGAACTTACTTGAATTGTTCTGTATTTGGATGCGGAATAGGTCAAGTGGAAATATGAGCATAAGATGAAAATTATACAATGAAAATATTGATGACTGTCAAAACGTACCTTGATGGTGTCAAGAACCGTCTGTTGCAATCCAGAGTGGAGTCGCTTAGCTGCATTTGCTGCCCATACTGCCAATCGTAAAGTGGCTGAAACGTTGGCTAGTTGAAAAGCAGCTCGCAGGGGACAATCTTGGAACCGAGCCCATGGCAGAGCTTGTCGAATCACCCATAATACACATGTGAGATTGAGGAGCTCAACACTAAACCAATCTTTTGAAACAAACGAGTCAAGAGTGGCTGAAGAATTTCCTTGTAACAGTCTCTGCTGTGCCTCCCACGTGGGCGGAAGATCCATCCCTGCAGCTTTGGCTTCAGATTGTCTGGGGCAAGCTGGGCGTCCTTTCCTCCCGTCTTGATGTCCGTAAAGGTTGTAATAGCTTGTTAAACCTTTGAGGAAACGGCCTCGGCACCACCGGCACCTGTAGAGTTGTGGATTGCCAGAGGTCTGAAAACAATTGATATTGAGCATTGAATCATAATGTTGAACATGAAAAGCTGAAAACTCACCTGGCTGTTTGGATAAATTGGGGAGTGAAAATACTTAAGAAGCTCCTTAACTCGAGCAAGTTGAGATGCCCTGATACCAGTCCGTGGTCTCCTGGGTATGATTTTGTCTCCAGAGTCTTGGTCGAGATTGATACAGTCAGGTACCGTATTGTTCTAATGAAAAAAGTACAAATTAAGTTCATTGAGTGTCAGTCAAAGAATCTGAGCTTCAATGAGAAAAGCACTTACAGCTGTCTTTTTTCTTTTTTTGCCAATACTGTGATCTGACTGACTGTTGGCTCGTTTTCTAGTCAATGGCAATGCAGGTTGCAAGGATTCCTGATTGTCTTCTGAGCTTTCAGGGAAAAGCCCGTTGATTGGAGGAAACAGAGCGTTGGAGGGACCAGCGATAGGAGTTGGAGTCGGAGTTGGAGTCGGAGATCAAAGCTGAAGAGAACGTTGAGAGTCCGCTGAGGTAAACACAAAACCTGGCTGAGGTTGAACGGGGGATCTTGGTCAAAGGGAGCGACCTGAAGGAGACAGGGTTGGGGCTGTTGATGTTGGGGCCAGCTGGTTCCGAGAACTGGTTCGAATTGGCCGGTCTGACATGATTTCACGGGGAGCAGTTGTGGTCAAGGTGGAAGAGATCAAGATTGATAGTATTGATTGAGATAGAGGGGAAGAAATTGAACAAATCTAGAAGTTGACGAAGGAGACAAAAGGTGAGTAAAACAACTGAAGACTTTTATATCCGAAGGTGGTAAAGTCAATGAGATTGGATTGATAATCAATATCAATCCAAATGGTTTTGTTGATAAACGAGACAAATCTAGATTCAATGAGGGAGAACAAATGTCAGTAATAGAACTAATTGAACAGATGTCTTGTATATCCGTTAACTGTGTACTTACATTGAGATACCAATGAGTCCATTTGTGATCTTGATGAGCCTATAAATGAGTGGGGGAGAGGGTTAGAAAACCAAATGAAGTGAGGGTGGTGGACTGTGTCAATCGTTGGTATGAAGTGCAAGGTAATGGGGCTGTTGGGGCACGGAGGGCATGAACAACATGTATGTATTTGGGTGTGTATGTCATGGGGATATACAGGTCATAGCGTTTGCTATGAATACCATTTTCTGTGTGGACCCACTACAAAAAAGCCTGAGCGTGGCACATGACCCGCTACAGGAAACTTCTCCTTCCAGATAGGGCTGTACGGCAGCCACAGCAAAACAGCCCACTATTTTCTGGGGAAGTCCCGCAGCGCTTCCACTATCCATTGTGGTGCAATTTCGACGTTGCATTCAACCAACATCGATTCTGGCGGCCAAGGTCTAAACTGCGTTGAAATCCTTGATATGTTGTTATTGGGTTGCGGTCAACATTGACAGAACCCAAAGGTCTTCCCAGTTTCTTCTTTGAAGTTTTCTTTCCGCCGATTAAGGCTTTGGTTGTGTCTGGCGGTCGTCCATCATTTTTTGTTTGACAGTAATTTCGATGTTTCTTGCTCCAGCCAAGTGTTTGAGCTACCTTGATGTAGTTCTTATGACATCTGTACTCAATCTGAATCCCACGTAACCGATCTGTGTGGTCTCTTTCAAGGCTTGCAACAAAAGCATAGAGTTGTACCATTCCTACCTGGAGGGTGCCGTTGGCTTCACTTATAATCAGAAAAACCAAAATCAGTACAATGATAAATGTTGAGATTGATAAATCTTGCACTTACGTGATCATGTAATACACTCTGTGCATTGATTCCTGTGCATTTGTGCTAGCAGGCATGTCTTCACAAAGGCCGTCATCATTGACTTGTTTGCGTCTGCATTTGAACAGCATGGCCTGAATATCAGACGCTTGCCACCAGTTGATACATTTCATGGCTTTGGGATAGAGGCGGCGTAATTTGTCAATTTTTTGGTCGTAAGTGTCACCTCCGGGTACATCACGGTGCATTAGACTCAATGCAAGTTCCATAAACTTATCCTGCATCTGGTGGAAGAATTGTGATATTTATCAGAAAGTCAATCAAACAATTAGAATGAAATAGTCAATTGAGCAATTAAAATGAATTTATCATACCTCATTCAACTTATGTCATTGTTCCGTTTCATATGTGTCACCTGCGCTTGATAATGCTCTTCACACCCTGCAAGCAGAGAAAGAGCCTTCTTTCTATTGGTTTCTTTGAATACTTTCATGTAAGCGTTGATGAAACCTTTCTTTTGAGCCTGTGAGAAGTCTACCACATTTCAGACAAGGATGTCACGTTCCAAATCAGACAGTTGAGCTTTTTTGATTTGTTTCATCAATGTGGTGAAATGGGCAAGGTAATGATTGTCGGTCAGACCTCTCAGAAAGGTCAATAGAATTGGGGTCCATCGGCAAAGCGTGCTGCTGTACATGGATGTTGAGAGCAAGTATCCATTGCTGAAGAACTCATAAGTAACATCTGAAAGCAGTCCTCCAGTATAAACTCTGCCTTTGTATTTCTTGAGTAGCTGATCTGCCATCCACTCAGTTTGGAAGGTGATGTGAAAATTGTTCTTCATAAGAGAAGAACTTGGGAAGCGCACACCACGACTGAAAGGATATCAATAAGAGGAAATAGATCAAAGAATATAATTAATCCCAACTCACTCTCCCCAGTGTATCTTATTGGCAGGAATGACACCTTCCTTGACAAGTATTTCACGGCGGTAATATGCAAGGCGATGGAGATTGCTAAAGGCCGGACAAATGTCAGTAGATGTGGTGATGGGTTTCCTTCCTGCAGGAGCTCGACCAACCTCATCATTTGAAGAAGGTGAAATCAAAGAAGTCACTTTGTCAAGAAACGGCAAGGAGAGGGGAAAAAAATGACAAACTTTATGCTGTAATGGACAAATTTCTGGGTTTTCAAAAACCTTTTGTTTGAATTTATCCATTGAGAGTTTGTCTGGCTTTGCACGTTGTGGCCATAGATGAGAATGCACACCAGCGTGTTGAATTATTGCCCATCCAGTTGGGAGGTGCTCATCAAGGCAACATATTGTGTCTTTACAGTGAACCATTTGCAGGTAATCAGGGCAGTGTGCTGCCGGACATTTCTGAGGGCTGGTACAAAAATGAAATGGTGTTCAGTGTCAATGATCAACCACTACTTAATAGCTTATATATAAAGACTCACGTGCTTTATCAAACGTCCATCTTACCTGTGCCAGTAGGAGGCGAGCCCCTGATGTCACAATTGTTGTTGTCGCACACAATGACCCCTAAACACTTATATTGAATGGTTCTCCAGGTGAGTTTCTTGTTGTTTTTCTTCTTGTTTTCAGTACCACCACCGGATTCCGTACTGGTGAATGCAAACGTGCCCCAATTGATGAAGGACTCATGTGGTTTCCGTTTGGTAAAATCGGATACCCTTCTTTTTCAAGGGTGTTGTTGTGATCAATGAAGGTGGTAAAAGCTTTGCGGTAGTGTGGGAGGGCAAATTTCATCTTTCCTTTCTTTCCAACTCTGGTTGATGGCGTCAATTTAGTAGCGGATTTTTTCGCCATATCACGCTTCTCATCCAAGTCATCTTCATATACGTGGCCTTCCTCTGCAAAATTGTCCTCATAAGCAGACGGAACAGGGCCATAGAGTTTGTAATTGTCTTTGTAGGGGTTCTCAGCATGAGAGATACTTGACATGCTGTAGGAATGAGATTGGATGAAGGAGTATGTAAAAGTGAAAATAGCTTGCAATGAATGAGTTTAAAGGCAGTTAAAGGAAGTAAAATTGAAAGAGAATTTGCAATGAAGAAATTGAAATTGAAAGAGAATTGGCAATGAATAAACTAGGAAGTGTGTTGCTTTTCTGGAGAATTCATTTAATATTTTGCAACAAAATGTTTGCATATTGATTAAAACACGGACCTCCACTTTATGGTGGGAACCAAAAGGATTTATACGGATTCTCTTTGACCTTAGATAGGTTGTTTTTGAGATGTTTCTTTGGCCTTTGGAGGAGGAATGTGTTTTGAGATGTTTGCCAGGCCACCTTCACTGGCCATCTTATGCAATGTTTGATGCATTGGAAAATTGAATATTTCCTGCAGTGCATGGTATTTTTGCAATGTGAGATTTGCGGTGGGTGATGATGTCTGTGAGGTTATTGTTTTAAAAGTCACAAATATTGACTGTGGTATGACTTTTGCGAGGAATGATTTTTGCATCCTTCAATGTATGGTGAAAGACGTTTTGATAAATACATATCATAGATACAGGTGAACTATTCATATCTTTAATTTACAGTGTTTTTCTTTACATATGACTCTAATTGAGTTTTGTCTGCAAATTTCCACTCTCACTCCCAAATGGGGAAATTTGCGACTCTCCAATTTTGCAGACAAAAAAGGCTGCAAATAGATCATCACAAAAATCTACAAACCCATTTTTTAACTTTCAACTGTAAGTTTATTTTTTCTTCTTTTCTTCTTCTTTCTTTTCTCTGGTCTATATGATGTCTTTTCTTTAATTAATTTGATTTGGAAACTGAAACTAATTGAAAATGATTTGAATTTTTATTTCTATTTCATCACTCTTGCTGTTTTAGATTGCTTGGTCCAATTCAACTTGATTTTGATTTTTTGCTTGTAAGTTTCTTTTTTCATTCTATCTTCTTTTGATCTATTTACAGCTGTTCCAAGAAAGATTGACCACTTTTTTTGAAAAAAGTTGTTGCCGCATTGGGCAAAACCGGAGCAAAATCTTGTTTACAGGTTTTGATTTTTCTGTATTTGTTCCAATTAGCAGAGAAACAAAATCGAGTGAGAGACAATACCCAAGTTTTGCACCGCGACAGAATTTTCAAAAAAAATCAATCTTTGTTCAAACGGCTGTAATTTGATTTACTAAGTGATTCTTTTCATTTGATTTGATTGTTTGAAATGGATCTTTTGTTTGGTAATTTAGGTTTTTAAGGGTGAATAATTACAAATATAAAGATGGTGATGACGGAAGTGAATTCCTTGGATGATTTTAGCTGGGGTTTGATAAGAGGAAATAGTGGCTCACTTGGTGGGAAGGTGGTTGGAAGGTGGTCGGAATCACAATTGAACAACATTTGGAAGAATATTCAATTCAAAGATGTGAAACTTGATCAAAATTGAAGTTTTTCATGACTAATACATATCAAATCATATTGAATCAATCTGAAACATGAATAAATTGACGCAGAATCTATTGCTTGTTCATGTACCAATCTTACTTTAACTATAACAGAGGTGTTGAAAAAATTTATAAGGAGAAACTATGAAAACAGTCGAAATTTGAGAATGAAATTCAGCACATATGTAACTAGCGGAACTGGTTTCATCATGGGTTTTGGCTTACAACACCACATGTGATATGGCTTTTGAAGATTTAACTGGCACCATAACCTTATCTTTGTTGATCATAGTTATTGTAGCATAAGGTCTTGGTCAGCAAAAAAGAGCTCTATCAAATTGCACTTCAGTAATTGGGAATTGGACAACTTTGGAAGAAAATGATACTTTTGAAATCCATCTTTGGCTTATCAAAACATCAAAAGAAGATCATACAAATAATTAAAAATGCTTACTATACATACAGTGCTGTATTTACGTGGTTGGAAATTTATCATAAGAAGAGGCTGTGATATCAATTTGAGAGATTTTTGTGAGTTTGTTAGGATTTTGAGATGGTAAAGAGGTGGTTTTAAGAGCTGTTTAATGTGTATTTCTTTTGTTTGGAGGTTTTTATACCTCTTTGCTCTTTTGTTAGACTTTTTCCCCTTTCCTTCTGAAACTTTCACATGGCTATTATTTTGTGTATCATTATAAACTTATTCTAGGATTACCAAGTCACTTAAATACATCCTCTAGCAAAGTTATATAGAGACATCTACTGTAGTTAGTGTTTTGTTCATTGGAAAAATACTCTTAAATAGCATTGCACATGGTTTTTCTTTTCAAAATATCTGACTGGAATAACACTAATGGTGTTGAGAACAGTAAACAAAGGCACTTTCCACATATATCCAAAGTTACATTTTGCTTGTTCCTTATCAGTAATCTGTCAACCAAGTCTTTTTTTGTTGTTGGTTTTCAAAAAGAAGTCATTAGACCCCTTCTACTGTTCATAATCAGTAGATTATCCTCTTCCCGTGTTGTTGAACCCTTGTGGGGTTATAAATGCTAAAACAGTGGTTGATCTATGATCTGTGTTAATTCAGTTGAAGCTTTTGCTACCTTGTCAACAAAGTCTGTTCCAATAACTCTCAATTGGGGGGGCATTAGATAATTGAGACTTTTGCGTCAGAGAAGGTTGTCAGTAGCTGTGAAAAATGTTTTTGGAAGCGCAGACAGGTAGCATAACCAGGTTGGAGATTAAGGGTTTTGGTGATGTTGCGGTGTAGAACCCCTACACATTTTAGTGTAGGCTGAGGCAGAGAGGGGAAGAAAGGCCACTCAAGAGAGATGACAATCTATGGGTGCTGTCAAGCTACCCTCAACCTTTGAAATTGCTTTCAAGAAAGATGAGACAAAACTAATTTTGCTTCTTTTGTCTTTGCAATTTTTCCAAAACCTAATGGAAACCACCTGGTTGGATGCACAAGGTTGAGCGGAGACTGACAATATTACACACAACCTTATACAAGGTTGCAGTGCAGAGGAATGGGGAATTCAAGATTTTGTTGAAATGTTACAGGTCTGGTTCTGAATTCCAAGACCCACTTAACCTGGCCCTTACTTGGATCAAGAGGCATGTTTGTCATTTTTTGATTTTTGACTTTGACAATGACTCAACCAATTTTTGACGCAGCTCAGCAAACAAATTCCACAATAATAAAATGTCACTACACTAATTTGAGCACTAATTTCAATACAATCAACATCTCTTCAAGGTAGGTTCTGCTCACTCTATCTTCCTCTTTCTTTTCTAATAAATCAATAACTAACACTAAAAAAACCAAACTTCTCTTTAACTCTTGGCTAGGACACTTGCTCAAAAGCTTTTATACAACTTAAACACTTTCAATCAAATTCAAGGACACTATGACTCAAACACAACGCACACAACACGGACACTGAAAGACCTCTCCTTATATATATTTTGCTATTTCCAACCACAACTTGGCCTCAAGCCTCTTTGATCACATCATCTTTCTCTCCGTCCAACTACAACCAATTCCTTGGCTTATCCCACGCTAAATCCTTCCTTTCTCAACTCAACCTTGCAGCATAATTCAAAGTAAGTTGTCATTTGCCCTGTATTTATTCTTTCCTTTTCTCATTGTTCAGTCTATTAAATTGGAATCTAATCACTCTTTGTTGTATCAGATTTCCCCACCATCTCACCAGCTTTACCACAACTCAATCTACCTTTGTCACCATCAAATCAAATTCAATCACAGCCTCTTTCAATCTTCACCTCTACCAACCTCATACCATTTTGATTTTTAACCTTGTTATCAGTTTTCAAGTAAGTTCCTTTGCTCTCTTTCACTAATCTTATATCTTCTTTCATCTTCCACTAACTCAATCTTCTTCCTTCTGTTATTCAGATTTTGATTCAAACTCTCTTGTTTGTTTGTAAGTTCTTTTTGTTTTATTTCTATTACTGGAACTGTCATCATCAATGCTGATCTTCTTGATCGTCTCAGTTTTCAATATTGATTTTGATTTTGAGCTTTCAACCTTCAAGTAAGTTTCTTCTTATCTTTCTAGCTGTTTAATTTCTTTTTACTGATGAATATAATCTGATTTCTTCCTTCTCCATTTCTCATGTAGTTTTTATACTCCTTTAGGTTCAATTTTCGCATCCAATCACTTTCTATCATTTTCAATTCCAAGATTGCATTCATTCTCTAGGTTAACTAGGGCCACCAAAATCAAAGTTCTTGTTTGATTCATTGTTTGAATCTTGGTCATCTAAAGTCAAGTGATGGATTCTTCATTTCAATTTTGACCTTCTTCCTCCTCTACTCTTTTGAATAACTTAAAGTGAAATAATCAACTGTTCCTCTTAATCTCCTTAGTGTCGAATTTTGATTCCAATTTTTTTTACCTCGAGCTTTAATCTCAATCTTTATCTTGTTAAGTGAGTCTAATAATCTGATTCAGACTGAATACCATAGTGAGAGTTTAAGTTGATAATGATTTTTATGTGCAAGTTTTGTGATGTTATGTCTTATGATTTTGAAAATGGCACAATTAGGTTACACAAATATAGTTCTGGAATTTTCCAGAAGGTTTTTTCCAGAACCCCAGAAGTTTTTTTTTGGCCGTCTTCTGGCGTTCTGGCGTTCTGCAACTTTGTATGCCCCACACTCCAGAATGCCAGAAGTGCCCCGAGTGATCAACCAAACCGCATACTAACACTCCTCATCCCCACTCACACTCCACCATAATCGTTTCCCACTTTTCTTGTCTCATCACTTCTCGCCTCTCAAATCGACTATTCTTTCCCGAAATGGCTCGAAGAACCCAACACTGACTTCTTAAACGGTCAATCCACTTGGCAATTCACAAGACGAATCAGGTCTACCAAATCCACTTTTTAACATTAGCTTTCCTGAAGAAGAGAAATTCCGAAAGCCTATTCATCCTTCGGTGTCTTCAAGCAATCTTCATGCATCATAATTTACAATCAGAGGACGTATCGGACGATGAAAGCAATATTAATGATGGTTTTGAGGCTAGGAAGCCTTTGTACCTTCTGTTACTTGCAGCGCTGGAATACCACCTGGCCAGTGCAAAGTTGGTCAAGCTTGTTCTTCTCGGACTTTGTCTACAACAAATCAAACAAAACGGACTTGATCGGCTTGAAGAGACACTCAAACTTTTGAATTCGAACCGGTATGTCCAGGATCGGACACCACGTGACCAAAAGGTTTTAAGAAACACAGCGTTTCCGCACCGATTTTGGGAAGGGGGTGATACTTTTATCGCTATAGTAAGTCTGATTTCTGATTGTTTCTTGGGGTCTGCTAATGTGTGATGTTGCATTTCCACTCGTAGGCTCGGATGAGCAAAGAACGATTTTGGACTTTAGTCGGGTTAATTCAGTCGAGTAAGGTATTTCATAATCAATCACATAACAAACAAGTGCCAGTGCCCTGTCAGCTTTTGGTTGCTCTAGCGAACCTTGGATCATCGGGAAACGGAGGGGATCTTTCACATTTAGCATATATGTTTCACATTTCAGGTTTGATTTCTTTCTAATTGGTGTACCTCGTTTCTATTTGCTGATAAAATAATTTGTTTAGAAGGGAGTGTCCAGAATTGGACGAATTGATGTATATATCACTACCAGAAATGTAATGTTTACCGGGCGGTAAAGAAAATTATTCACATAGAAAAATCCTGAGACACCCAGAAGAGAGCAAAAAATCCAAAAAAATATTCATCTGATTCCTGGATGTTGGAGCTCCATGATGCATATTTCTTTGTATTTTACACAGACGTATTGTCCAATGTACTAACAATAAAGGTGAAAAATCACCAAATAACAACCTGTAACAACACCTGAAATTTGGCCCAAGATCTTGGAGACAGGATTTTGCAATCTAAAAATAGCCATACCTTTTGCGGTTCTGACGCAAACCACTCGATTTTGAGCTCATTGGAAAGCTGAACCTCCCCTGTACAATTCCACATAGCACATCACATACATAGCTAGTCTGTGTGAGATTCTACATAGCCATCTATGAAAAACCCTTGCAAGAGATATAGCATATTTGCATGGCAAGATGACACCAAATTGCCTTAATGAAGTTTAGAGAAGTGAGGTCCAGCTTTTGAATGAGCTAACAATCAATGGATTTTGAGCAGAATTGCAAAAGTTATGGCTGTTTTTAGATTGCAAAATCCTGTCTCCAAGATCTTGGGCCAAATTTCAGGTATTGTTACAAGTTGTTATTGGATGATTTCTCACCTTTATTGTTAGTACATTGAGCAATATCTATGTCTAAAATACAAAAAAATACTCATCATGGAGATCCAACATCTACAAATCAGGCACATATTTTTTTGGATTTTTTGCTCTCTCCTGTGTGTCTCAGGATTTTTCTATGTCAATACTTTTCTTTACCGCCTGGAAAACATTACGTTTCTTGTAGTGTATGCTATAGTTGAGATCAAAAAGGACTGGGTATTCTGGCCCAATGAAGATGAACGCAGACAACTTAAAGCTGAGATGAACACAACGGTCTTCCACGATACGGTCGGATTCATGGATGGTACTCTCATGCCATTCGCTTTTGCGCCGGTGAGAAACCCTGAAGACTACTGGACCCGCAAGAACTTCTACGCCTTCAACGTAATGCTGGTATGTGATGTACACAAGACCATTTGATTCTATGAACTTGGTTGGTGTGGGTCTGCTCATGATCAAAGGGTCTATCGCTCATCCTTGGTAAGTTGTTTTCCTGAGCTTGATTAATGGGATCAACGCTCACAGTTTTCTACCTAGCTCTTCACAAATCCCGCCGATTTCATGAACGAGGACAAGTATCTCTTGGCGGACTCAGGATATACTCTATTGCGCCACGTACGTGGCACCGTTTGAGAAATAACGAAGAGGCATTTAATCAAGAGTTAACGAAGTGGCGGGTCATTGTCGAACAATCCATAGGCATGCTCAAAGGAAGATTTCAATCTTTGAAAGCAATCAGGATTTTATTACGCGGGGTGTCAAGTGCCCAAAGGGCAAATCTTTGGATACGTGTATGTATAATACTACATAACTTTGCAAAGGCTGGTGGGGAAGATTGGCATTCAGAGTTTGGAACCATTGAAGACGGCCTGGTTCAGACTGCAGGACAGCCGAGGCGTCCTCGCCACCAACGCTCTGCACAGACCGGTGATGTGTACGACTTCAGGCAAGATACAACCAGGCGAGATGGCCTTTTTGCTGAGTTCATGGCTACTCAAGGAGAATGATGAGGTGATTTCTGTTGTTTTCTTTGATTGATTGTATACATTAAAGGATAAAAAAAAGGTTTCTACAAAAATGTTCTTTCGACAATAATTATACGTTCTTTATCCTTAGTTGTTCTACAATTTTATTCTATGTAGAGAAACATAGAAAATTAGAAATTCAAATCTATTTCATGCGCTTATATTTTATAGAGAGAATCTTAGCACCTAGACCAAAGGAAAAAATGAGAGACAGAATGAAAAGATGAGTTTGAACCCAGGATTGCCATTGAGATAGGTGACCGGGATATCTTCAAGATGCTTAAGCGCAGTTTGATCATGTTTGGTGATCAAAAGTTCCTCAGAAGTGGCAGGCACTGCAGCTGGTCTTTTGGGAGTCTCAGCATCCTCTCCAGACTCTTTGTCATCATGTTGAAGTTCAACTTCAACTTCAGGTTTGGGTGGGCTTTTCTTTGATATAGAACTTCAATTCGAAATTCACATTTGAACTAATCTCAATCTGCGTTAACCCAATTTCAATTTACAAAATCAATGGATTGATGAATCTCAATCTCATCATAACAAAGGATCATCTCATAACAAAATTTACTAATTTACTACAAGATTTAGCGCCGGTTTGAAAAAAAAATAATTGATTAAAATGGTTACCTTAATATGGTTTTTGATTCTATTTATATTATTTTCAAACAGAAGTCTAAACACTTTTGTATAAGTCGTCCGCAATTAATTTCGCTTGTCCATAAGGAACTTTGTTGTCCTTCATAAACTGGTTGATGAATTGGCCTTTGGCAATGGCCAATTCCAACTCCATAGCCCGCTTAGTCTTTTGAACATCTAATTGGGCCGCCTCGAGCTGACAAATCTTCAGTTGTGCATCAGCCTGAGCTTGTGCCACCTGCTCGTCTTCGGATAATAGGGTCTTTGGGACCTTGTTGGGGTTTAAGGCAGTCGCTATTTCCTTCATTACGTCCTTCATTGAAGTGCTTTCGAGCTCGCTTTTAATGATAACGTCCTCTAGTTGAGTTATTGATGATTGGCTGTCGGTATTGGGCTGACTCAATACTTGACTCACTTGGGATTCAGCGCCAGGTTTGGGAGTTAGGCGTGAACGAGGTGGTCGAACCAGCCTACTTTGGTAGGATTTTTGAGTTTGACCAACTTGACTCTGATCATCTAGAAAATCATGAGAGAAGCAAAAAGTGAATTCACATATTTACGAAAAAACTTAAGAAATATCTAAACCTACCATCGTATTCCAAATTGTCATTCAGATCACCCTGGATGTTGTTGTTGGACTCTTCTACCAAGTCCTTTTCCTTGGTCCGTTGATGATCGTCCTCTTCATTTGAACGTTGGGAATGTTCATTGTCACATCGGGTGGTGGGGTCCTTTGATGATATTGGGTTTCATTTTTTACCTATGTGGCGCTTGTCCTTCCATTTGCTGTTTGCATGAAAATGAAACCAAAGATTAGATTATGAGAAAGAATGTAAAGAATGGTATACATTTAACATCTTGTTGTTCCTAAGCTTTTTTGAAATACAACATGAACTTTGTTAAAGTCAGTGAAGTCAAATCAACTCATTTGGAAGAAATTGCACTGCTTGCGCTATCAAGTCGAGTGCCCTTGTCTCGACTACCCAAAATATGCTCAATCGCATAGTAGTATTTACATTTGTGATTGACCACGTAATCTACTTGTTTCAACAATCAGCCAAAAATGAAACACAGAGAGATACTTACTGAAGGATAGTCACTGACCTTCGATTAAAGACTTCTTTCGATTCAAATACTCTGGATTGTTGTCAGCCCAACCATTCTTCTCTTTCTCCGCCTCAATTCCATCCTTCACACCCTGACCAGTGCCATTTAGCCACTCAACCGCCCTATTGAACTTGCTTTCAAGGTCCGAAATCTGCAAGGTAAAACATCAGTGGCAGTCGAGGATCAAGAACACTCTACGGGTTGTCTTCAGCATCACCTTTCCTTCGACGTTTTTGACATCTCGACCATAAAAACCATGCTTAGCTAAGTAATCGATTATCTCCTCGACCGTACGACTTTTGACAAGATTCTTGTCCTTATAACGAGTCCAAATACCGTAAGTAGTAATCCAATTCAAAAGCACACTGATCGCACTTTCCCCTTTTTCATTTTTCTCGTCTTCCCAATACACTGGTGCCTTTCGAGTGGAACCACCATCATTGCTGTTCTTCGTTTTTTTACCCTTCGATTTGTTTGTTGAATCTGACTTCGGGATCTTGCTTGAGGTGGCTTTGCGAGTTGACAAGCACTGGGCCTTGGTAGTTTGTTGTAAGTTTTTTTTGATTGGGGAGTCTGATTGTTCGATTACTTGTGGTTGGGATAGAGAAGCCATCGAATTGAAGGACGATCCAAAGGGAGAGGGTGAAATTACAGTGGCGGCAATCGGTTGGGTATAGAAGTTAGGTGATCCGGAGTTCAAATTGAAATTTGACGAGTAGGCCTGGAGGGCAGATGGGTGAATTTGAAAGGTCAACGGCGTGAGGACTTGATTATCTTGAGGAGGGCTGCTGGGTTGGCTTGAGGTGGGGGTATCGTCGTTGATCACTTGATCAGCCATGTATGTTTCTTATAATGGTATGCGGGGTATGATATGGGCAGCTGCAGAAGGTTTAAGGCCGTGAACTTTGGAAATCATTTGGAATTCAATTGCATATATTTTTGTACTTTCCAGAACGCCAGAAGGGTTCTGGGGTTCTGGAAAAAACCTTCTGGCAAATTCCAGAACTATATTTGTGTACCCTAAATAAGACTGAATCTCATGTATCAAGAGATGAGTTTTGCTATTGACCATTGGATTTAATTTCCACAGCGGATTACATACTGGTTGTAAGTGAAGAACCAGAGATACTTTCTGTTGGGAGGTGCTTTCTTCCTTGCATTGGAAACTGAAAGGTCTAGGCCAACAAGTTCAGCTAGGTGAGGGCTTTGTTTGTCAGGCAGGGGACTTCAGATGCACAGGGTTGAGCCAAATTGAGAATGGGAACTGCTGGTCCTGCTTGTTTTCTTGGGATGTGGGAGCTTGACCGTATCAGCTGGGGGGTCTGCTAGATTGTGCAGAGTGAAATTCTTGGCTTCCTCCTTACTGGAGGCAATAGTTCTGTTGATGCAATTGTGGACCTGAAGGCCAACAAACACTGGATTGATTGTGCCTGGAAGACATGCTAATGATTTACAAATGCTGTTTGGGTGTGCCAATTCTTGGTGTAACAAAGATCTGTGAGTCTTCTGGTTGTGTGTATAAAACCCTTTGACCAGGAGCCCTGCTGGGTTAAAATCTGGCAATTCTGGAAGCCTTGAGATGGTGGTGTCTGATTTTGCATCAAGTCTTGCAGAAACTTGAGGCAAATTGGTGTCATTTCAAAGGAAGGGGGTAGGGTGCGTTTTAAAAACCCCTAAAATTGAAACACTGTGTTATCAATGTGTTTTAGTTTGATGGGCATACCTATGGTTTTACCATATGATTGCCAAACTACAATTGTGTAGTCAAATCTTGAGTGAATGAGGGAGGAGGTTAGTTGCATGCATTGTTTGAGAGGTATCCTCCAGCCCGTTGTAGTACTAAAAACACATCAGGTGTTATACAGTGCTTGAAAGGGTTTAATCTGTAAATATAAATTCTGCAGAAAATGTCTGAGACTGCCCTTTCAGAGAATCTTCAACAACTGGACTTTGTTGTTAAAGTCTCCTGATAACAGAGAAATATAACCAGGACTTGAATTGCTTAAAAAAAAGAAATAGTAGACTTTATAAGGCACCAGAGAAATTAACTCAACACTCTTTAGTGTTATTCCCAATGAAGCTTTTAGCTTTTAAACACACAATAAAATAAATTCTCTTATTAATTTAAATAAGGGCAGTTTAAGTGACCTAATGACTGTGTAGTGACTTTATAATGATAAATGACAACTACCCTAATTCATAGATAAAGAAAAAGAGAAAAAAGAGAAGAAGAGAAAAGTGGGACAAAGACACAGGCTTTTTATATCTGATTCACAACTTCAAAATTGGTCAACAGCTTACAACAAGATGACTAAAAATGGTAAACAGCTATGATGTCATTGGATTCAACTTCTAAAACCTTGATTTTCCACCAATAGAACCTTATTAATCCTTTGCTGTGTTGATTCTTATCTTCTGCTCATCAATTAGTAAGATTTATCACTAATTTACCCAGCAAAGAGTGATTTTTTCCCTTTTGCCAAGCCCTTCTTATGACTAATTGCTGTGTTTGTTTGCTGTGTATACCCTTTATCTTCACTTATCTGATTCACTACATATATTACAATTGTTGATTTATGATGTAATTGATTTGTAATATAAGATGAGGTGTCTAATTAGTGTGAATAATATGTAATTAAATTAAATTTTAATGTAATTGGTTGTAATTTACTCGTATTGAATTACATATAAGTTTCACTCTTATATAAGAATATGCTAATAATGTGTAAAAATCGAATTTCAGATATTTACCCCAATGTCTTTTTAATAATACCCTTATAATTTAATAATACCCTTATAACTTTTAATACACCCCTTATACAATAAAAATAACCCTTATAATCTCAATTCCCACTTGATCTCATCCTTTATACATTTAATTAAACCCTTATAATACCAATTCCCACTCGATCTCTTTCTCTTCTTCATTTCTTCAACCACTTTATTTCTCATTTCATTTAATCTTTTATTTAGTTCTTATTTCTCTTTATCTAATCCTTTTAATCTTTTTTTCTAATCTAAACTAATCAAAAAAAGTTGCTTATTCTTTCTTTTAATTTGAAAAGATGTGTATTAGTTTTTTAGAATTTGATCGTTCAATTCGTTCGATTTCAAATTCGTTCGATTTCAAATTCGTTCGATTAATTGTTTTAATTCTCTTAATCCTTTTAAAATTCAATATCTTCTAATTTAAATTTCTTTTTAATTAAATCTCAATTTTGAAAAGTATTTAAATGTATATTTTAAAATTGATTTGATGATCTTTTTTAAACTTTCAGCGTGTTTGATTGTTTTTGAAAAACGATCAACGTTTAGACTCTTCTTTCACTATTTTTTTTTATTTGTTTTATATTTGATAACACTTCTAACTTGTGAATGTACTTGATTCTCTTTTGTTTGAATTCATCTTTCTTCTAAAATGATTGTTTATAAAATTTTGATTAAATTAATTTGAAATAACAAATTTTAAAAGATGTTCTTCAATTTTTTGAGTCTTCAAAATAAGTTCTATTAATAAATGAGTAATCCATTTGAAATGAAGTTTTTTTTTTTAAAAAAATTGACTCGAGTCAATTCTTTGAGAGTGAGTAATAAAAAAAATTAAAATTTTTCCTTGATTGATTACCATAAATAGCTCACCACACCGTACGCACCAAGCTGGCTAGACATTTTGCAACAGTTTCTCCTTTAGCAATCTGTGAAGGGATGTGAGCTGTGAATCTGAGTTTTGGGTCAATTGGAACCCCTAGCCACTTTATGAAAGGCTGGGATTTCACTTTGACATTGTCAAGTTGGATGATAGGTGATACAGATGGCAGGTTGTTGTGTGTCAACACCATCCACTGGCTTTTGGCTCAGTCAAAGGCGGAACCATAATGGCTGCCCCATTCGAGTTCCTTGGTCTCCAGAATTTGTAGTTGAGAGGTGACTTCTTCCAGGTAGGACATGCTGTGGCAAAGGCTACATTGTAAGCAAAACATACTCAAAGATACTGTGTTCAGGACTCCATTGGGTTGCCTTGGAAGTGGTGTGTGTTGTACAGTATGTGAAGGATCACCAGTAGAGTCAATCCTTGTAAACCTACTGTAATTTATTTTGGTTCCAATTGATAGTCTTTGTATTGACAGAGCTACATAAAATTTAAGACAATGTTTTGATGTCTCAGAGTACATTGCATGTGTGAGGGGGCCAATAGGCCATTGCTCTTGTGGCTGGGTGGAACCTCTGCCACCAATCCTTGGGACATATTGTCCAGGGCCAGCAGAGAGTCACCCCAATAAGGCACAAGAGTTATATGTCTACCCTGTACACACCCCTCCCAAAAGTGTAACACAAATCCCTTTTGTTCTTTTTTTCTGTGTCACTCTTTTCATTTCTTTTGCTTGACAATTTACATCAAAGTCTATTTCTTATTTCTGTTTTACCTTTCAACATGTGAGTCTTTATTTTCACAAACAACTCTGAACTTCAGATCTAGTTCTAGTGCGTGAGTGTTTGGGAAGTGAGACTTAAGCTCACTACACTGTGTGAACTAGATCTGAACCTCACAAAGTTTTGTGAAGTGAGACTTGAGCAAGCTCACTGATCTGTGTGAACTACATCTGATGCTCACATTTTTATGTGAATTGAGCCTTACACTCACTAGTCTGTGTGAACTATGGCTGAAGTTCACAATCTAGGGCTGAAGCTCACACCATTTTGTGAAGTGAGACTAAATAGGAAACTTCAGACCTAGTTCACACAACATAGTGAGCTTAAGGATTGCTTCACCAACAGCTGTGGACTTCAGATAGAGTTCACTCAACACTGTGAGCTTAAGAACACTTCAAAAATGTTGTGCAGTTCAGATTGAGTTCACACAATATTGTGGGCTGGAGCTAATGCTTGGCAATGACACTCAAGTTCACGGTTTTGGGGTGCACTTGCATGGGTGTGAAGCTGCCTGTGAAAGTGGTGAGATTGTGGGCTTGACCAGGTTCACATGTTCACACGCAGCTTGTTGTCACAAATCATTTAGCTCAAAAGAAGGGCCTGCATGTATTTCTTCCCCATTGTGGCATTGTCACCTAAACACATAAACACACCTCATCCAACCCCAACCCCTGACATCATGCCACTCACCACTTGTTCCGGCTCTAGACAAGCACCACCTAACAACAAAAGCTCATTGTCTTGGGCAATGTGAGGCAAAAAGCCTGAGCCTTTGGCATTGCGCAAGGGGCTAACTGTAAGGCTCGTGAGAACCTTCACTGGGGGTCCGGATAAGCTTCCGGCTTGACTTCTCGAGAGAGCACGATCTAACTGGGAACTTTGTTATGTTTAATTACGAACTGGTACCAGAAAGTCAGCATTGGGCTCTCTGAGGAGTCTGAGAACATCTAACACGAGAAATAGAAAGAACAACATGAAGAGAAATGTGTAAAAGCTCACCTGGCTCCAGAAAGTCAGCGTTGGGCTCTCTGAGGATTGCCAACTCTCCAAAGCCGGGCGGTAGAAAGAGATATATATGAAACCCATCTAAATCCATCATCTGCTACCCTGCCTATATACCCGTACCTGTATGTACTCCTTACACTAACTAGGAAACCAACTAGAATATCAACCCAGTCTAAGAGTATCTCTTCCAAGAAAGAGATACTTTTACAGCCCAAAAATAATTTGGTTGAGGTGGAAAGTGATAGCAAGGATGACTTGGTGGCTGAAGAGGATATCTAAAAGGCATTGGAATCGGACTCTGATGACTCGGACTCTGGGGAATTGGACTTTGACAATGAGGCTCTAGACACCCTTGCCCAAACCAGAAAACCCTCCAAGGAGAAATACCAAGCGACCCCATCTGGAAGAATCTCAAAACCTTTCTAATGCAGACAACAATCTTGACAACTCAACTGCCCGGCTTGAGGCCCAGTTTGCTAACAGCCCTTTCAATCCAATGACAAAAATGGATCTTGATGAAGAAGTGCAAGACAATGATGTCCTGTCAACCATTGAAAATTATAAAGGGCAAGTCAAGGAGTGGCCAAGGAAGTAGATCACATTGGTTCAGGAACTACAGAACAAGGTGACCTTGATTCCCCCACACATCCTAGCTTAAGTAAAAGCAATCAAGAAACTATAGAAAGATCACAAGAGGATGCTGGCAATGATGGGTAACATCACACCTTACACTTTAGATAAAATTCTGTAAGTGAAGTGTTTACTTTTTTCATAGATTTACCAAACTTATCTGGGGTTTGTATCATTGGTTTAGGGGTGAACTTGGAGGCACACGGGTTCCTGACGCATACCGTCTTTGGTTGAAATTTTCAGTTGAGGCACAAAAACTCAAAAGTGAGTCACTCTTGGATTGTTGCAAAATACTGGGTTCATCATGATATTTGATTTGTATCCAATTTGCCTTGGAATGCAGTTCCCCGCAGAGCTAAGGCTGGTGAAGTATTGGGTGGGCGAAACCGTAAGCTTGGTGCTGCCTGAAAAGCCATGTTGGCCAATCAAAGAAGTGTCTTTGACCCTTGGGTCTGCTACACCTTATCTGGTCTTCTGGCGCCAACCAGTGACGTCAACAGTGATGATGCAAAAAATGGAACACTCAATTTGTCACCTGAGGATTGTGATGAGCTTCAAGGGATATATAAAGGTGCAGTATGTTCTGCAAAGGTTTGCCAAGTCTATGCTAAGGCTTATAGTGGTACAACAGAAGGGCAAACAGCATCCAAATACAATCAACTATCTTTGAAGTGCATTGAAAAGCTGCATACTCAGGTGTGTGATTCTTTTTTAATTATGTATAATCTAGCAGGTGCCAACATTGATTGACTAATTAGATCCAAAACGTGGTGAATCACATGGACTTTGGATACTGTTTCCTTGCGTCTAGTACAAATGATGCTACTGCAGGTGATTCTGTGGATCCAGGGTGGTGTAAGGAGTTTACCTCAAATGAAGAGTTTGCTGATTATGCGCGTAGCAAGGCAAATTTCCCAGCCATATTTGCAGCACAGACCCAAGGTATGTTGGTTGACAAAGTGATTGATAGTACAAATGGTAAAGCAGAAAAGATGCAAATGAAAGGCAAGCGTGTGGATCCTGGTGATAAGGTGGAGGGAGGTTTGCAGCATTGTTGAAATCAAATTTAGGTGAGTGGTGAGTTTGACTGTGAATGCTGTTGTGTATGATGATGACTAACAACATCAATATATTGCAGGCAAGGTATTGAAATTTGTTCCACCAGGGTTTCCTTGTGGTCCCAATCCTGAGAAGCTTGTGATGGAGCAAGGATGAAAAGTAAAAATCAAGCAGATGCCTGAATTGACACTGCCCCCCAAGATATTTAAATTAGGGCTTTGACGCAATGAACAGTTGCCGGTCACTTTGGTTGAATGATCTTGGGGCTGGACTATTTTGATTTGAGAAAATTCCTGAGGGACAGGATGACATGATGGCTGGTAATCAGGAGGAACAATTAAAAAAGGATGAACCACTGGGCAGGGAGGATGAGCTTGGAGACTGGAATGGAATTGTGGAAGACGAGAGTGATGAGGTGCAATGATTCTGTCAACCCTGAGCACATGTACATGTACTCAAAGGATGACTAAAAGATACAATAAGCCTCTAAAAACAATAATTACATACATATACACACTAAAAACAATATGTAATACATATGTAATAACTTAATAAACATAATAACACCTCATAACTCAGTGTCAAGAGTCAAAACATACTTAATTACATCCATGTACATGCTTAACACAACATGTAACATATATGTAAAAACCCATAAACACAATAAATCTCATAACTCAGTGTCAAGAGTTGAACATGCTTATATCAAATAAGATATATAATAAAATTAAACCTTAACAACCATAACCAATAACAATTGGAAAGCACCATGCAAACCAAAATAGTGATATAAACAAATATCACAAAAGTTAGGTTAAGAGAGAAGAATATATAAACCCTCGCTCTCAACCTCAGAGAGAAGCCCCAAGCAATTATTACACACTACCTTTAAGAACTAACCAAAGTTCAACTGAAGTACAAAATCAAGAGTCTTATAATTATAAGACTAGTGGTTAACTTCTCTAACTTTAATCAGTTCCTTGGTTAAAAGTAAGTAATATAACCTTCATTCCTCTAGATCCTCTACTTCCCTTAAGTAGACACATAACATAGGTTAGTGAACTCAACAACTCAGGCTAATGACCTTAAGAAGAACTTCAGGTTGGTGACCTTAAGAACAACCCCAAGTTGGTGACTTTAAGAACCACCAGATTAGTGAACTCTACTCGCTCGTTAATCTGTTAATATCAAGGTTAAAGGAAGGTCTTGGATCCAACCTTCAACAATTATAACTTTTATATTATAATTACAAACCTCCTTTTAAGAAGTCAACTAACTGTAGTCTGTCTGGATGTATCCAAACAGACTGTTAGTCCATTTCTGTTAAGGCTGGCAATGGGGTCTGGTTGTTGACGGGGATTGAGACGTCTAGTCAATAATATAGATTGTTGGTTAAGGAAAGAGAGAGAAGTCTACAATCGTGACGTGTACAACTAGGATATAATATCTTGTGACATCTCATGTATCTCTTTCACTAGTGATTACCCGTGTCATGAGATCATAACAATTTCCCTCCTTCTGCATTATTTCTATTCTTTATTTCATATTGAAATTACTAATTATATGAAATAAAGAAGTAAATAAAATTATTATAAATACTTTATTCCAACTTTAGTGAGCATAGAGTACTCCAAAAGAGTACCCTACCCTCACAGATTCTCACATTTTTCTGTTTAACAACTTTTGTTCTTGTTATTTCATCTCCTCACTTTGTTCTTAATTGTCCTTTCTCATTTTGGTCACTTTGAGTCTCAATATTTCTTTCTTGCTTTTTCTGGTCATTGTTTTTCTCTTCCATACCTTTTGTCCTCATGTCCTCAATTTTATCCTTTGTAGTTGTTTCTTTCTTTGGTTCTCTTTTATCAATTTCAATGAGGTTGATATGAGGAATACATATTTTGAATGTGATAGCAAGATACAATTTTTCTGTTTGATACTTGAATGAGTGAGTAAATATTGGGAATAAATCTCAGTGAATGACAGATTACAAACATGGACCAATGCATATTTTAAATTATAATGTATGACTTGTACTTATTTTGGTGAGATAAGGGACCAGATCAAATGTACAATGCCATGTGTTTGAGCAAAAAAATGAACTTGGGGTGATTGATTGATTTGATTGCAGATGAGTGTCCAATCAATTGATGAGTGTTGAATTGATCAATGGGATCTGTGGGTTGTGAATTGAGAGTGGTATGAATGAAGGATTGTGAACTGTGTTGTGAATTTTTGTTTGTTAGTGTGAACTGGTGAAGGATATGTAGATGCAATCTGGTTGGTGAACTTTCTAATGTTGTTGCAGTATGTGTGTATTGATTGCGTACGTATTGAGTTGTGTTCTTGGGTGAAGTAGTTTGTCTGCGTATGTGACCTTGTGAAGTTCATGTAGTTGCATATTGGGTGGTGAACTTGATTAATTCATGCATTTGTTGCAATATGTGAACTTGAGAAGTTCATGTGTGTATGATGTATGGACTTTGACTAGGTAGAATGGCTTGTGTTGGAAGCATTGGTAGAGGTAACTTGAGGAAAAAAAACCTTGTCATAATAATTATTGGCCTTTTGCCAATCATACAGTCTAATTTTCCTTCAGATACTAGTCCAGGAATATAGTAGCTACAGGTGTCAAAAGTGTTTTGTTTTTTTTCTGAAAATTTGGAAGTTCCTTGTGTGAAACTTGTGTCTGTGAAAGGGTGTCTGTGAAAGGGCTGTAGTGGCATTTCTGCATTGCTTCTTCAATTTGAAGAATTCAACATAGTTTTTTTTTGTTGAGAGTAGAAAATCAAAGTTTGAAAGTTTGAAAGAGTCTGTAAAAGTTCAATTAGCTGCTATTTCATCCATCCTTCAATTTTTTGCTATATTTTTGACTTTTTCTTTTTATTTTATTATCTCAAAAATTCTTGGTTTTGGATATTTTGAAACACTTTTTTGAGTGTTATACATACACAATTCTTGTGTAGTATTGTGTTAAAACTTTTGTTCAACCCTAACTTGAACATTTTTTAGTTTTTAAGGGACTCTGGTGACCACTCAGACAATCAAAAGACTTTTTGTGACCTGCTTTGGACCAAGTTTGGTACTGATATTGTCAGTAGAAAGCGGAAGATAACGTTATTACGGGCAATTGGTCATTTGTAGCGGGAAAATTTGTTTTAGAATAGTACTCCTCAGCTCTGAACTTGGATATTTTTAAAGTTTGAGGGCAGATTAACTGCATCTGTTTTACTTCCTTTCTCTCTGGTTGTAATTCATCTCCTCTCCGGCTCAGCGTACGCCACACTGTGCAGGAGTTCAAAAATGTCAATCTCATTGATGAAGGCAGTGCATGCAGAAGACCTGCAAGGTAATTTCTCCCAGTACATTTGTCCAGAATAATCTACTATGTCTTCTGAATGGACTGAAGGATCAGTTATCAAATGGTGTAAATCAGGTGTCTTGGTAAAGTGCCTTGCCCTGACGGTGGTCCAAAGTTCACAAACCTGATACACAGACAAAGCCCAAATTTCAGCACCTGTGAGTGGAGTGTGAACGGAAGGCTATAAGTAGATGACTGACTAACCCTTTGTTGTGATCTTGTTCAATTGGCTTTTCCTTCAAAAAGATGTTTTTTGCACTTTGTGCATGTGTGAGATCGGGGTTCACCTTGAGCTGTGCTTCTGCTTGGATTTGTGTTGTGTATTGGCACCGCTTGATATCACACCAGCGTTGGAGGATGAGTAACACATTTTCTGGTGTGACATGATGTGACTGTATTTCATACCTCAAAGTCCCACCATGTTCATAACATTTCTGCCATTTTCAAGCAATGATCATGACACAGCTGTGTTCCAAGCAGAGTTGGAGACCTCCCCCCAGTTAGGCAAACATTGCTTGAACCCCAATACGGTCAATGCAGCTTTGCAATAGCTTCCCTCTGAAATTGAATATTTGACACCAGGATCTTGACAATTGATGTGTGAGGCAAATTCAATGGCTTCAAGCTTAGAAAGAGCCTTTTCAGCTGCATCTGTTTGGACAAGTGAGATCTTCTTTTTATTTGCGTCTGGATTGTTTCAAAGAGAGCGGTTTCAAGCTTTCTCAATGGACTTGTTGATCAGAGCTCACCCATTTTTTCCTTTGTTGGTCCCAAGCCTGGAACCCATCAGTGGGCTGCAAGTTGTTTGTATTTTTACATCTAATTCCAATTAAAAGTGTAACAAAATCTTGAACCACAATTCTGATTCCCTCATATTGGTTAGGGATCCTAACCCTGTAAGGGATATACACGTGACAGAAGGCTATGGGAGTAGGACTATGGGATTAGGAAGACTGTGCATATGTTTCTCTTCTCAACCCGGCTCCAAATAATCCTCACTCTTCGAGAGCCATACTTGGGATTATTTGGAGCTAGGTGAGCGTTTCTTTCTCTTTTATTGTTTCTATCTTTGGATCTGGTTCTAGCTACCGGACGGAGTCCCGTAGCGCCCCGGGACCGCACGCTTTGTACGCTTTTTGGCCTAGGAGCGTACGGTCTCTCCCGGAGCCCCCTCATAACCGTATGCTCACTGTCACTTTTCTCGCCGTCGGCGAGAAAAGTGACACTCAATCAAGGTAGCGTTCAATTTCTTGCCGTCGGCGAGAAAAGTGACAGTCAATCACTGAGCGTTCAATTTCTCGCCGTCGGCGAGAAAAGTGACAGTCAATCACTGAGGTGGCGTTCAATTTCTCCCCAACGGCGGGAAAGTGACAGTGAATCACTGAGATGGTGTTCAATTTCTCCCCGACGGCGAGAAAAGTGACAGTCAATCAATGAGGCGGCGTTCAATTTCCGGCCAACGGCGAGAAAAGTGACAGTCAACCACTGAGGTGCTCTTGATACGCTTGTACTGGGGGTACTGCTTGATTTTCATTAATCTATATGCTTATAGAGGGGGTGAGTTTCTTGGATAAGCATCAATATGCTGCTAGTAAGGTGTCATTTTTGAAGACCAGTGATGTCAAAAACCAATGTCAAGTGGAGACCAAGAGTTGAGCCAAGACCGTGGAGTCAAGATGAGACCAAGAGAGACTAATAATTGGGTGACATAGACATTGAGAGTGATCTCAAGTCAAGAACATCACTGTTGGGTGAGAGAAGTCTAGACCAAGGTTTAAGACAAGAGCTGGTGTTGAGTCAATTCAAGACCAAGAGTGGAGTCAAGCCAGGACATATATTCAATTTAAGACCAAAAGTCAAGTGAAGTCAAGTGGAGATGCAGACTCATAGTTGAGACACAGAGTGAGGATGTGGAGTCAGAGACAAGTCAATTTGAGAGGCAAAGTGAAGTCAAGTGGTGACCAAGGCCAACAGCAATAGTTGACTCAATACCAAAGGTTGAGATGGGGAGTAGAGACTGAGCCCAAGACACACAGTCAAGTCAAGACACAGATTCAAGGCAGACAGTTGAGTTGAGACACAGCAACTGACGTAAAGACCAAACCAAGAGCTGACACAAAGACTAACACAGAAATTCAAGCCAAGACCAAATTGGACAGCAACACGTGAGTAAAGTTTAGTCAAGCCCCAGACCAAAGTCAACACCAAGCGCCAACTCAAGTAAAGACCAGAGGTGAAGTTTGACTCAGGACCAAATTTTAAGGACAACAGTCAAGTTGAGACCAAGACCAATATACAAGTTGCAAACAAAAGCCAAGTGGAGACCATGATTGACTTGGTTTCCCAGAGCCAAGTCAAACATAGTAAGTGGTGACAAGTCGTGACACAGAGGCAAGACAAGGAAGAAACATAGAGTGGAAAAAGGAAAGAGGTAGAGTCAAGTCAAGACCAAGACCAAGGTTTTGAGTCAATACTGCAAGTTGAGACTGACCCCAAGACAACGGGTCAAGCCAAGGCTCATAGACTAGGACAAAGACTCAAGTGTAGTCAAAACACAGAGTAAACACCAAGAGTCATGTTGACACAAAGTGTTATGGAGAACAATTCTCAAGTGCAAGACGCATGCAAAGACCAAGGGTCAATACCAAGACCAAGACACAAGTTTGAGTAGAGAATCGAATTTGAGCGCAATAGGCAGGTTGAGTTGAGTCAAGACCCAGAGCCAAATGGAGAGCAATAGCCGAGTGAAGTCAGGGCCAAGACCAAATTTTTACTGGGCCATGAGTGGAGCACAAAAGTCAAGAGACCAAAACCAATATCTGAGTTAAGGCCAAGACTGTAGCCAACTCCAAGGGCTGAGTCAGGTCAAGTGCGCTTGATTGAAGACCAACAGTGAAGTCAAGACCAAGAACCAAGTCATCACCAAGATACAAGTCGACTAAAGAACAAGCAGTACAATGTCAACACCAGGAGTGGAGTTAAGACCAACGGGTGGCACCAAGAGTTGAGTGGAGATCGGGTCAATACTGCACAGAATGCATAGGGTTGATGAAGGCAGTGGATCCAAGAAAACAGAGGGCCCATAGAAAGGGAGGGCCCAAGCATACGTAGGCCCCAAGGACACACAGGGCCAAAGAATACACAGGTGGGCAAAGACAATGCAGGACCAAAGACAATGTAGGGCCCAAGGAAACGCAGGGCCAAAGATTACAGAGGGCCGTGTGGGGATAGTGAGTGTTAAGGATTGAGAATGTATCGAGGTACATAGCCCGTTGGAAGAGTAAAAGAAATAAAGTGTATAAGAAGGGGGTAACCCGTTAGGATAGTTAGGGTGAGGGTTTGAATATTTAGAGACATGTAGCCCATGGGAAAAGTGAATTGGGAGAGAATAGGTATAGAAGACGGGAGGAACCCGTTGGAATATACAAGCTTGGGGGTTTCATAATGAGGACAATGTCGATAATTTTTGTAAGTTGTGTTGGGAAGATAGAGTGTGTGAGGGAGCAAGTGAGTCAGTTGTGGTGATAAATGAATGGAGGGAGAAATGAATTCAAATGAGGTAGTGAAAAAGTTGAAGATGTTGGAGGTGGATGGCATGGGAAAAGTATTCAAGTGAGGGCATCTAGCTACGGGACGTAGTCCCGTAGCGCTCAAGGACAGTACGACACGTACGCAATTCCCCTGGCTTGCGTACGTGCCGTCCCGGAGCCCTTTTTACACGTACGCACCTCCTCACTTTACATGCCGTCACGCAGAGCACCGCCAACTGGCGCATATTTGTAGCACGTGGCGGAATGACTGCGTGTTCAATTTCTCGCCGACGGCGAGAAATTGAACAGGTATCTAACTGAGGATGCATTCCAGTTAGACCGATAAATATCAGGGTGCACGTGCGCGCACCCACGCGCACGTGCCAGCACCGGTCATGACCAAACCCACACAATTGTTATCTGACATTGCACATACAATGTGAACAAGCCACATGTAGTTGCAAATGGCGTCATAACGCAGTTGGTAAGACGGCCGTCCCCGACCCGTGACGCCCCAGGCATGCGGGGCATGGGTTCGAATCTCAGGTAGATCAATTTTTGATCAACCAGCGGAGTCAATACAGCCAAGTATGTCAAACCATTTTACATGTATGTTAACCTAGGTGCACAGCAGTTTGTGCTGTGCCTAAACCTAAGTTGATGACACAGTGCACTATATAAATCAGTTCACAAAAAATTCCGCATCAACCACCAATTGACTTTAACCATTGCCATCTGCTATCTTCATATCCAGAATCCGCAAAAGCTCAAGGCCAACCCGACCCGAAGTATCCGACCCGAAACCCGACCCGATTACCCGTGCATTAATCATCAGACTGACATGAACAGAGTGAGTTTATAAATCTATGAAGATATCCCTTCCCACATCATTTACCTCCATATGCTGGATCCACACCTTCATCTTCACAATCACATTCGAACGTGTTCAATTTCTCGCCATCGGCGAGAAATTGAACACATCAAGTCATCACCCGCGGTCATTACATCGAAACAATACGATCACGGTATTCTCGTCTCTCATCAAGATGTCATTTTTCTCGCCGAAGGCGAGAAATGACAACCACACTCAATTGTTCTCAACATATAAATTGTCAGAAAAGACATGGAGGTTTCGGCGCTGATTGAATGTGTTCACTACCTCACGTACGCAGATTAACCGAGCAGCCGCAGTTAATCAGCAACGCGCTCAACTGCTTCAGCCACGACGCCCTGGCTATCACAACCGAGTAAGTCCACACTGTTTCAAGTTATTATTTAGAGGATGCTGATCCACTTGAAAGCTTGCGCGAGGTCGTATCCCTCAAGGGTCCCCTGACGCAGCTGATCGTCTTCCACTGGCCGATATGGAACGAGAACTCAATGGAGGTGCGATTATAGGTACACGTGTAAGTTGATAATGGTTATTAAATTGAAAAGTGGACAACATCGACGCTAACGCAATCGAACCGTACAGCGCGGTCGGACTGCTGATATTCCGAATGATTCAATGGGAGAAATCGACGTGAGTCAAGATTTTACTATGTGATCATTGAGATGAGATACACTAATGAGCAATCGTCAATTCGACAGGACGACACTGCCAATGACGTACCTCCAACTCCCACCCCTTCTGGCAAGCTAAAGGCCGTTAGTTACCTACACCACAATACAATGTTAAATGATTAGCTAATCGTTGAATCACTCGCAGATCGTGCAGGACTCAGTAAACAGCACTCACCATGAGGAGCCCCAAAAGGATGTAGCAGAGGCCGATGTAAGTGTTCTACCGCTTTGAGTCAAGATTTGCATACTGACTGTTCGGGTTCCAGCCGTCCCAAGGGAGCCAGACTGACTGGGTCAGCGCGGCTGAAAAGGAGACAGCTGGATCGCAGGCGGAGGATGGACAACAAGAAGAGGTCAGTTGATATTTAAGGGTGGTGCATGTACGCGGGCTGATTCTTGTATCTGATTGCCAGGATGCCCCCGATGTTGACGAGGAAAAGAGTGACACGGATAATGAAGAGTATGTGTTTAAGAACCTTCACTTCAGTAAGATCACCAGGGAGAACACTGTTGAGGTTAGGTCTCAAAACTTCACTTTGGCATATAAGTATACTGACACGTAAATCACTAGGCTCCAATGACGGCTACCCAGGCAGTCAGAGAGGTTAAACTAAATCAAGCACGATCGCAATATATCGAAGGTATGTCAATTTGGTCCGCTTATGAACCTAGACCGCCGAGCTGACAAGTACTTATTTATTTCCATGCAGTCAAGGAGCTGTACCGCAAGACGAAGGAAGGGGTGGATGCCCTTGAAGCCAAAGCGGCGGAAGGTGCAGTTGACAAGGCGCTACACTTGTCCCAAGTCTTTCTACGCGAGCTGGAAGAGACTATGAAAGAGGACGAGCAAAGGCTGTTAGAGGCGCTGAGCTCGGCACACCCCGATGTGGTATTTGTTCCCACATCTATCGAGTCTTTCAAAACAACACACGTCACGACTGGGGACACTTTGAAGTCGAATACCCAGCCCACCGGCCACAAACGCAAAGCGTCAACAACTTCAGGAGGTTAGTTTGTTTAATATCAATAATTGGTGACCTGGGAACTCACAGTGTAAATCACGTTGACCTCAGGACCGAGTAAGAGACCACGAGATGTCAATGTCACCCAGTATCTCGATCTTGAGGCAAAGGAATCCAACAGAGAAAGCGTAGCAGAGGTCGTCGGCGCTCCCCCAAGCACTCGTGGCCGCATTAAGAGCCGAGCCATAGTTACCGAATCAGATGACGAGTGGGCCGCCGGAGGCATGCTAGAATCCAAGGGTGATAAGCAAAAGGCGAAGGACACGACGGAGGAGGAAAAGGTCAAGGATGAAGAGACGATGGAGGAGGACGCCAAATCTATCTTTCATGTAGAAAAGCCAGACGTGAGCAGTAAGTATAAATTTCATTTTGATTCATTCTATCGTTCTTTTCCACATAAACTCTCCCTTCATGTTCACTTCCTGTCTACACCAATCGACTCTTTTGCGCTTTATGAACATCGTGATCATGTTCATTTTCTCGCCGTTGGCGAGAAAATGAACACGCGCACGATGTTCACTCAAAGCTCCGTCTCCTCTTATTTTTCATAAGCTCTTCATCAGTAATCATGGTTGTCACTTTTCTCGCCGACGGCGAGAAAATTAACACGTCTTGATTCAAATCGCAACACTGATCGTGCTCTTCGCTTGGTAGAAATTGTATTAGACACTACGGAGCACGAAGCGGCGGAAGTCAAACAGATTCGTGACTCAATGGTGAATTCGCAATTTAACTGGGGTGACGTGCTTACTGTCAATGTGTGCAACATCATCCGGTCTTGGTGTTATGATGCTGCATCCACCAAGGATAAGCCCACAAGCGAGTCCCTGACTCCTCATCTGATGTACATAAGGTCATTAGTGGATGATAAAGATATGATGCTCTTGAGGCTTCAGACTTGTAAGTGCAATTTTTGTCTATATAATTGCCAGCTGTTAATCACCGCTGATATCCCTCCTATACCACAGCCCCACGCTTGATGCAAGTCTCCTCGCTGGATCCGTTCGTGACGCCTTCGTCCCTGGACTGGAACCTGATTAAGGAAAGCACCCTCTATCCATGGGGCAAAAAGAATGCTGTATTTCGAGCTCTCCATGCTATGAGCATCCGGACGAATCGGTCGCACGAGTGGACTTCCCATTCCATAGTGAAGAGCCACATCTCCGCCGGGTATGCGATTTTGCATAATATATTAGCAGACGCGCTCAAGATTGTAGCGTTCAAAAATGATCACTCGAATATCCAAATTAGACAAGAAGGTGAAGATGGTATAGCTGCGCCGATGGTCGAACAAGCCAAAACCATGTCATGGCTGGCTCGACAGTGCTTTGCTGGTGATGACGATTCAGGTCCTAAACGTGGAAGAATCGCGAATGCGACAGTTAGATCAATTCAAAAGAAATACTTTCACGTTTTACTCGGCGTAAATATAGTGTTTGAGAGCGAAATCCACAATGGGCTATATCGGAAGGCGGAAGCTAAAGGTTCGACTGTGAGACACCTGAGAGCGATGAAGGCTAGTCAAAAAAGCGAATCAGTGTTATATCAGTTAATCAATGATCGGAACAAGCACAGCTCCGCGCGCTTGAAATCAATTGCCGGTTCCAAAGCCTCAAAACAAATCGCTTCGACCTCCACAGCCCCCTCACAGCCCTCAAAATCATCTGACAAAGACAAGCACCTGGCCGCTCAGAGCTTGAGGGATGTAGCGGATTTCAAGAAAGAGTGTTTGCAGTATCTGTCGCTGTTTCTTATGTATGGAACTGCGGCGTTCTTTCATGTGTGGCCAGCCTACAGAGAACAGACCATGCCAGAGTCTGCAACTCTGATCCAGCTGGCTTCGCTTTTGTGTGATAGAAGGTTCGATAGATGCGGAGACGAGCAGCATGTGTTTGGTGCAAGGGCTTGGAACCGTTTGGACCAGCTCATGTTTGATAGTCTCAAAATGTTCATTACGGACGCCGGAACCTTCAAGCGCGACATTAAGTGGTCTGAAATGACTCGTCATTTCTACCTCAACTTCGATGTCAAGAAGCTGGCAGGATTATATATGCTGGACATCTTGACAGAAACTCACAGGCCTGGACTCTCAGTTGGTATCAACGGACTAGTCATGGACCAGATCGAGCTAAAGGACGATCAACTAGTCAAGCTCAATGACCCCACAAGTCAAACCTTTCGCTCAATGTGGGGTCCCACTGAAGGTCCGTTGCACCCTGTGGCTGATCGAGGTGCTGGGTTATATCCGGAGGTTGACAAGCACGGTCGCATCACCAGACCCCACAATCCGCAAACGCGATATGCGGCGGATATGGCTAAGTCCAAAAAGAAAGACAAGGGCGATTTACCTGATGTGATGGACGAGAATGATGTAGAAGAAGAGGGAAGCGAAGAGGAGGATAATGCGTGATTGTTTGCATACTTCCCATGTCTTTGTAGAGAGTCCTTACTTGTCTCACATTTTGTTGAACATGAAATATTATCCCCATTCTTTTGTTATCCTTTGATTATCTGGGCGATTCAGCATGTCACCCGTAGTTTGGCACACTGTCACATTTCTTGCCGTTGGCGAGAAAAGTGACAATTTTGTCGTGTGTCAGTAGCGCGAGTTCTCTTGTCTTCTATCCCTTTTTAGTTCCCTTTCAAGTACACGTCACTAGGAGGTAACCTCCCTCATGGTTAGTCGCATGTCACATTTCTCGCCAACGGCGAGAAATGTGACACCCAATGCGCACGCTTACCCTGACGCTGATCAGGAATTTGTTGGTTCACGTATGTTATCAGTAGACATCGTGGTTTGTTGTGGCAGGGTTAGTCGCGCAGCTGAGTGATGTAATGCAATCCTCCGCGCATGATGATGATGTTCGGTTCGTCATGTGATACACTACATGGTGGATGTCAAGCATCTGATGCAGTGATGTCCCATGGCAATTACTTGAGGGAATGTTTTGAGATCATTTGTAGGCGTTAGTGGTGGCAGAAAAATTATTGAGTGGGATACTTCTGTGTTAGCCTTGTGTGGTCATTTGGACCTAGATAGTACAGTTTGCGCATTTATCTTGTAGGCTATGAGGCGCAGTGACTGCGGCACAGCAGTTTGTGAGTCTCATCATGTGTTAGGTCTGGTTAAATGAGGCTGGGTCCAGCTCCTCCCATGTCCACATTGAAAAACCTACTGGCTCATCTTTGATTGCTCACTTACCTTTAAATTGACTTTTGTCAGCACTTGCACGAAAAAAATCAGTTCTATTTCACCCCCTGTCACTTACATTTCACACACGTTTCACACACAATATACACCTTTCACACACCTGTCACAGCGGTAACTCGATAAATCATGTGAGTGGTACCACACTGGAATATGAGCTCTTTGTGAAGCAAGCATGTCGTATTTTCGTTATGTGGCGTGATTATAAGCATCCTGCACTGCGCTGCGCTGGTTGCTGGATGTATTGACGCGCTGCGTCGTCACTTTTCTCGCCGTCGGCGAGAAAAATGACACTGCTATTCACGCGCTCCTGACTGACCTGTGTTGCTATTACAGGGATTCCGAGCGTGTGATGAAACAGCGTGTTTGCGCAGCTGCTGATTGTGGGAAGTCTTTTGCGTCGAGAGGAGAAGTTGACGAACATAGGCGGTCAGTGCATCAGGTCAAGGTCACAGTGACCCATTCTGGCCAGATACACAAAGTGTACAGATCCTCAGATGGGACTTTTCATTGTCCGCTGGGCAGCTGTGAGTATAGGAATGCAAATTCTAGATATCTCTTGGATCATTGCAACAGGTATTGTAAGGGAGTGGGCCCAGTGATCCGAAATCCGGTGGGCTCAGCAGGTGGAAGTGGGGTGATCATTCCAGCAGGCGAGGAAATAGAGGGTGAGTCTATTTCATGTACATATCTGACTGTCATTTGGCTAATGGTGAGGGTGCAGTCCATGAGGCACTTGTCAAGTACAACCTAGTGTGGAACAAACGCTGTAAAATTTTGATCTGTGTGAACTGCAGCATTGGGGTCCCTCCAGCAGAAGTACTTGCACACTATAGGAGGGAAAACCAGCCATGCATGTACAACAAGGAACAGGTTTCAAGAGATTTGGTCGATTACGTAGATATGGTGGAGGGTAATGTCACTCCCCCAGGTTACGAGTTGGGTCAGGCATGTGAACCTGTGCAAGGCCTGGTGAGCTACAATGGGTATACCTGTAAGTTATGTAATCTGACTTGGCCAAGTCAGAAGAGCATTGGTAATCACTTCTCAAGTACCCACAATAAAGGTGAGGAGCCTCCTCATTTGGGTGACTGAAGATCTACTCACCAATTGTTCGTTTGGAGCGCAGAGCATTCTGATGACCCATTGTGGGAGCCACTACTACATCAGCGGCGTGACAAGTGTCAGACCTTGTACGGTCATTCAAGGACCAGGTACTTTGCAGTTCTGCCTCATATCTCACCATTGGTGATTGGTGGTGGCCCAGACTTGATGGTGGAAGAAATTGAAGTACAACAGTCGAAGGCAGTGGATATGTTGCTGCAGAAGCTGGAGGAGGATGCTGGTAGACATGAGGAGATTGGTCAGGATGCCACTGTGGAGAAGGAGCAAGCTAATTGGATTTATGTCACTGGAATTCATACATATGTTCAAAAGTTGATTCTGGCAGGAAAAACACATGCTGACCTGGTGATTGCGGGCGAAGGGTATGACAAGGTAGAGGTTATGGTGCGGTACATTGCTGCGTGGATTGACAAGCAGATGAAGCGGCTGCATGAGACGGGTCAGCTGGTGAAACGCATGTGTATGGCGGAAACCAAGTGAGTTTGTTGAAATGGACATTATTGCATGTCACGTATCTGACGAATTTGATCATGTTCATCTAGTGAAATGGAAGATAATAAGGGACTGATGCCACTGCAGGAAAAGGCTTCTGTAATTAAGTATGCTAGAATACTGGCTACATTCATGTGGTACTTGGTGTGTCAGGCAGACCAGCCTTTGGATCCGGAGTACCAGCTGTACGATGTGACGAAGAAGGAGATTGGGCGACTGAAGGCTATGGTTATGCCAATGAAATTACCACCCGGGCAACCAACTGACCTAGCTAACGCCCCCCCGGCGGGGGGGCTCGTGGCTAGGACGCATAGGACGCAATTAGCGGGATTGCGTCCTAGCCCCGTTGCCGGGAGCCGGGAGCCCGAAAAACTAGGACGCAATGGGCAATAGTCCGCCGAAAACCCTCCTTCGGCGGACTTCAGTACATGTAACAAAGTTGAATTCATATGTAAACTTCCGCCGAGATGTGCATTTCGGCGGAGGATTGCCACGCACATACTATGACATAGACCTCACGAGTCCATTGTGAAGCATTTCTTTCCCGCCACATCAAACACTTCAGCGGACATAGGCCATGTCATGTACACCTCATCTCGAGGTACATGACAGGCATAACAGTCATTGATATATATAATACCTGGCTAGCGGCAGTCAGCGCAGAGCTTTACCTCACCATTGGAATGCCAACTGTACCCATTTACATTCAATGCGCCACACCTCCACACATCAGATGAACAATGCATGAGTGTATGATCAACTCAGGCCCCAATGTTTACCGCAATATTCAAAGCTGGTCACACACTCCCATAAGTTCACTACCTTGCAAACGTAGCACCGGCAGAGTGATAAACCTTTACACATGCCAAGCACAAATCATGGTCAAGATGAGATATGTGGCGAGCAAGGATGCAAACATGTTGATACAAGACGTGTCTGGCAAGTCACTTCAAACATCTGTATATAGCTTGCAGACCAGTCTTAGTTTATGCAATGTTGGTATGTCACGCATCCATCATGACAGGCTGCCTGCATGTGTCAGACAGAGCCTGTGGCATTGAAGAGCATATCACAAGTTGGATACTAACTCATGAGTGTAGCAAGTCTAAATTCCATTGCATGACAATGGCCATAAGTGACTGTGTGATAGGTTACTCACCACTAATCACACTCACAGTCACTGTGGTGCAGCGGTGAAGGCGAGGTGCATACGCTTTGCCAACGCCCCAATACCTGGGTTCGAACCCCAGGTGCGGCACTTTTGATGAGGCGATCTGCCTACCTGTGAAAGGTGCGTAATCCACCTACAGGCAGATTTGACAGCTGTCACAGACCCACCTTGACCTAACATGATGACAAATGGTTCTAACAGACCTAAACCACAAGCTGAACCACTCAGCTTCTGTCTTCGACTTCCAAGCAGCACCATCCCATCTCGATTATATCAATCCAACTCCACACACCTCAAACCACATCCACAACCACATCACCCATATCTTCATCCACCACATCATCATCCACCACATCATCATCCACCACATCATCCACCACATCAACTACATCACCTATCAAATCAGCAACTCAGCATTCGATCCAAACACCATGTCCACTGTAAGTCACAAACTCGAGCGAAATATAAATACCGACTCATACTAACTAACCTTGATACAGGAAATCGATCAACCAAGTGACTTGATCATGAACGAAGTAGATAGCGCGACGCTTTCGAATGAGCCCGCACCAGTAAGTGGTCAACTTGATATTGTAGATGAGCGAAGTAGCTGACCTCACACTTCAACCAGGGTCAATCCAACAAACCTCCCGCCCCGATCGAAGCTCTCACTTCGGATGCCAGAGCCCCAGTTGCCACCATGGAGGTCGATGAAGGGGAGGTAAGTACATACTTTGACATAACTATAGATTGAAAGTGCAATACTGACAGGCTCGGAGTTCATAAGCCGAATAGGGACGGAGAGACTGAAGAAGATCCAGCCGATGCGACCCCTGAGCAACAAGATGCGAGCTTACCGAGTTTCGAAGACGCTGGAGGAGTTCAAGGGGAGGACCGCGATGACGACGGAGTAGTCGACAGTGAGGAGCGTGACGAAGGTGAGGCAGCCGAGGTAAGTACGAACTTCAAGCGTGACTCAATCAGGCACACGCTGACAAGACGCACACAGGATTCGGAAATACGGTCCAAAGGCATGTTAACTCCCTCAACCCTAGAGAAAATCAAGAAGGTGAAAATAAATAAGATCGTCAAGACCGATCACGACGACGTAAGTAACACCAACTCCTGCTTTATCATTTCGCATCCCCCATCCAATCTTCCGCCGAGTCTTTCATCCCGGCGGACCTCAAGCTCACGCAGCGATTGAAGTCTTACAAAGACTTGATCCGCCGAAGGGGGCATCTCGGCGGATAACCCTGTGACTGCACTTACCTCATCGCAATTAGATCTTCCGCCAAATCTATATCTTCGGCGGAACTTCAGCAACACGATATTCCGTTGATATCCGTAAACCCTCCGCCGAAACCTCATCTTCGGCGGAGTGTTTTCCTTTTCCCTACTTTTCACTTCCTTCATGCCACGCGATGTGACTTCAACTGACTCTCACTTGCAATTACCTCACAGGGTATGCCCGACTCGACACAAAGCCTTCGCAAGATAGCAGTGAATGAAGCTTTGAAGCAATACACAGACTGTAAGGACATTCTAATTGTGGTTTCAAAATTGATGCATATTCTAATTGTCGACTCACCGCAGTCAAGAGAATTCACGATATGTCGGTGAAAGCGTTTACCGAGTATCAGAAGACGTTGGATCCCGCCGTCGCCGATGTAGACGGGGAATTGACGTACATGCTGCACGCGCTCAGTATGTCTGAACAATCGCTGAGGAGAAAGGAGGAAAGGGTTAACGCCCTGGTGACTCAAGGCGATACCGAGGTGGAGATCGTACCATTCAGGCCTCCGGCGCCTCGTGTCATCCACCCCCCTTTGAAGCGCACTAATCGAGCTCAGGGCAACAGTAAGCAAATCCTTGAGTATTTCTTCATTCATTTTACATTTCCTAAATTTATTTATTTCATCTGTTTTTCACTAGGCTCCACATCTAAACGTAAAAATCCTTATATCGACGATGAAGCCGTGGAAGATAATCGAAAAGATAAGGAGGAAAGGTCTGGCCGGAAGAAAAGGGTACGAGAATACAAGAGCGAGGAGTTCTACTACAGCAAGGACGACGAGGACGCGTACGAGGATCGAAGTACGACAGATTCGGATGTGGATGAAGAGGGTAGTGAGACTGGGAGTGAATCTGACGACGACACCCCGCTTCCCGGACCGAATGCTGGGAAAGAAGGGGAGGTGGTTTTAGCTAAAGACGTCCCCAAGAAGCAAGCTGCACGAGAAGTATCACCAGATCCTATTGACTATCTGCCGATCTCGGCATTGTCGATATTTCACAACGGAAAGTCGGTCATGGATGTTACAGGTAAGCTTCACTTGTATTTTTTTCAACTCAATCATCTACCAGAAGTAATGACCTCCGCCGAAATATGTTCTTCGGCGGACCCCATACGACATCGACCACGTCCCCCCCATTTCATTCTACTTCGATTCCCCCCTGTCTTTTTCTCTTATTCCGTCTCTACCTTCCTCACCTGCTTAGGCGAGTTGAGCTTCCGCCGAAAGGTTATTTTCGGCGGAAGTTTTCCAAATGCACCAATATTATCTCAGCGGTGGTTTTGTTGAAACTTATCCGCCGAAAGAAAGCTTTCGGCGGACTCGACTGTTACCCATCACCTGATGCCCCTGGCTCGTGATCCGCCGAATGCGACCGTCCGGCGGATATGCATCCTATCATCCTCTCAACCAGCATGCGAACATCTGAACTAACGCATGTTCGATTTGTTACAGTGTTGATTAAGGATATCACCTTGGCGGAGTCTGGATACATTCGTCGATTAGCCAAGGTCCTCAGCAACCACGTGTTCGATTGGGGTGACGCCTTTCAAGAGTCAGTCATTGGCACGATCACATGCTGGAATTATCACGAAAATAGCCAGCTGGGGCAGCCGACGGACGAGGCTCTTCAGTCGGTGATAGTGTTGATGAAAAAAATGGCGGATGAAAAAGAAACACTCAAGCGCATTCAAACATGTAAGTATTATGACTGAACCTCTTTCGGCTTCATGAGACTGACATACCTTCGCAGGTCCGAGACTCATCCAGATAGCGGAGACAGACCCCTATCTAACCCCGGAATCGATCAACTGGAACATAATCGACGATTCAACCCGCTATCCATGGGATAAGCGGAACCGAGTCTTCCGCGCGTTTCACTCAATGGCATGTCGGACTAACGACAATGTCGTTTGGACGAAAGTATCCGACCTTCAAAACAAAGTGCACAACGCGCACTTGACCATGCTCAGAATCCTGCAGGAAGCAGTGGAGCATATCTCCTTCAATGCGGATCACGCTCAAATCGAAATTCGTACGACTGGAGAGCATGCTGTTCAAGAGGGAATGATCCCAATGTCCCAAAGCATTGCATGGCTACATCAGCAAGTAATGATCAAGGCTCAACAAGAAGAGGAATCCAAAGTTAAGAAGATCCATCATCAAGGTATTAGCTACTTACAAAGGAAGATTTTATTGGTCATTACAGGAGTGATGCTGGTATATGAGAGGGATGTTTACAACAGAGAGTTGAATAAGTTTCAAGTAGTTCCGAGGACCAAGGCCGAAATTGCTGATAGGCGCAAGGAATTAGGAGGTTCTGTAATCAATCAACTTTCGGAAACGTATGTCCGACAAAATCCAGCGCGAGCAGTCAAAGGCCTCAAGAGGAATGAGGTGGCCTCCTCCGAAGTTCTAGCGAAGGTCACCGAGAACGACATAGTCAAGCAAGCGTCCGACGATACTTACGAGCTCCGCCGACAAGCCCTCCAGGCGTTGGCTTGTTTCTTAATGTTCGGTACATCAGGGTTGTTCCACTGCTGGGCTTGGGCTAAGGAGCAAAAAATGACCGATGCGGCCGTTCTGATCCACATGTCGACAGTACTTGCTAAAAGGCGTCAGGAAATATCGAAGGATGAACCTCACGTCTTCTATCAGCGAGCCTGGAGCCGCCTTGATCATCATATTTACTCGATCTTGCGTAAGTTCATCAGCTCTAAGGATCGTACGTCCTTTAGGAAGAAGGTCGACTGGCCCGCTATGACCGCTCTGTTTCAATCGGAATTCTCCCCCACAACCCTGTCCTACATCTACACACTCGACCTGTGCATGGAAATGCATTCACCTCTCTCTTCTCGCACCCCCAATGGTTCCGTTGCCCCTGATTTCGAATATAACCGAAAACGTTCGAAAACGGCCCCATTACTGGTCATGGAGCCTTTTCGTTCAGTATTCAACTGCACTGAGGGACCGATCACTCCAGTTACCAACCCGTCGAATATGTACAAGGAGAAAGACGGCACGAGAGTCTCGAAACGCAATCCCCTCAAGTCCATATCCCAGGCTAAGAAAAAGGCGCGGTCCGACTTGAGCACCAACAAATCAGCTCACAGTACTTCAGGTGATGTGGAGGAACATGCTTGAGCTTGTCGGTCTCTTTGTTTTATCTGTCCAACAATTTCTTTGTTTTATCTGTCCAACAATTATGTGCTGTCTTTGTCTCTTGTGAGTGGTCTATGTTGTTTGAGCTTTGTCTGATCATATGAATGACATTCAGTGATGAATCATGTGCGACATCTTGAGCTTTGACTCCTCCGCCGGATTCTCAACTTCGGCGGAGCCGAAACAGCGCGTGCTGTGGTCTGCTGCACGGTGAGATGTTCCGCCGAGCCTGTCCTTTCGGCGGAACAGGTAGGTCTTCCCTACATTACGTGTATTCAGCGGAATGGTGAGTGAGCGTTACTCAACGGGACATAGTAGCAGTCCGCCGAACTCATTGTTTCGGCGGACATCGCAGGTGTCATGTCCAAGACATGTTGACCACCTTGCCTTCCGCCGGACTATCAGTCTCGGCGGACGCTGTTATGGTTATGCCAGTAATTCAGCTAAGCGCGCTTTGTAATGCAGAGGTTATTACTCTACTGCCTAGTGTTCACACCTCAACCTGCGGGTATCTACGTGAACTGACGCGCAGCCGCAGCCGCAGCCGCAGCAGTTAGGTCTGCTTTGATGAGATACTTCGACTGTTGATCTCTGTTGAACATCTCAACATGCATCACGGTGAGGCTGGATCACACTCTACATCTTTTCTGTTCTTCCAACTCGTAATCTACAATTTCGGAACACTGATCTATCATCCCTGTGACATACGCGTGAAAGGTATGTGAACCCCATGTGACACCCCTCGTATTGCTTCACACTTCTCTTCCCTTCTTTTTAGTTTCATTAGACGGTGGCATTTCCGTAGTCCGCCGAAATGGTGATTTCGGCGGACTACTGATATTCCCACAGTTTCATTACGTCTTTTACATGTTTCCATTTTCCGCTGAAAATCCGGTTTCGGCGGACCTAGTTTTTGTACAGAAGGGTTACTCACTTAGCCTTCTCCTCATGCTGCAGATGACTCAAACATACAAGTGTGTTCACTGTGCGCTCACATTCGACAAACGCAGTCAGCGTGACAATCATAAGCGGGCGGAGCATCAGGATAGTGCGGCTGTAACTGACATTCATGGAGAGGAATGGGAGGTTATGCGCCAGGATGGCTTCTATCATTGTCCAGTAGGCAATTGTGCTTACAAGAACGAAAACCCAAAGTACTTGAATGTGCACATGAAGGAGTGCAAGGGTGGCCATGTAGGACAGGCAGCACCATCCCCTGCTGCAGCACCTGGAGTGCGGGTTGTGCCATTTGGTACAGATATAATCGGTATGTCTCCTCCTGCTCACTCATCAATCAAAATCTGTCATCAGCTCAGTTGCGCTTTCTAGTTTCTGAGGCTTTGGCCAAGTATGGTCTGGTATGGAATGCATCGTGTCGGATACTCATTTGTGTACAGTGTAACAAAGGTGTCCCTCCATGCGAAGTGGCAACTCATAGGAATCATGATCTCAATCGCACAGTTGCTAAGAGAGCTGATGTACTACAAGATCTGGATGAGTATGTCCAACATGCTGTGCCACCCACTCCTCCCGTCTTGCCTCCAGGTTATGTCTTGGGTGTGCCTTGTGAACCAATAGAGGGTCTCAAGATCTACCACGGTTTTGCATGTCAGATATGTCATGCTGCTTTTCCTGCTAAGAATTCAATGAAAGAGCACTTTCGGGAGAAACATCAGGGTGAGTCATCTCTCAATCTTCATTCTTGTATACCTCATGGCTGATGTATCTTATACAGACCAATACAAAAATAGATCCCTCCACATGATTGCTACAAGGTGTCAAAAGATTTATAGTCATAATCTCAGACTCTACTTTGCTGTCTTGCCCCATCAAGCTCGTCCTCATGTGGTCCTTCCTGGCTTGGAACCTCCCCGCTCACCTAGCCCTCAAGCTGCGCCTTGCTCTGAAGCGGTCAAAATGCTCTCCAAGAAGTTTGATCTTCATGCGGCCCTGTCCAATCTCACCCCCAGTCCAACCAGTGACAATCAACTCTCCAACTGGCTCTACGTTTCTGGCATTCATCACTACATGACTGACCTCATCAAAAAGGGTAAATCAATCCAACAGCTCATGACTCCTGCTGAAGACTTGCCTCCCGTCCTGGCAATGGCCCCTTTATCGCTCATTGGATCAACACTACAATGAAGAGACTTCATCAAACTGGCCAGTTTCTCAAACGCCACTGTATGGCTGAAACTACGTCAGTGCTTACCACATGCTTACAGCACCTCTTACACACTCTGACCTGTCTTCTACATATCCAGCAATGTTGAGGACAACAAAGGACTCATGCCTTTGCAAGAAAAGTCGTCGGTTGATAAATACGCTACTACTATTGCTAGGCTCATGTGGTTCATGATTGAGGAAGCAGAAAATAAAGTGGATGAAAATACTCAGTTCTATAATATCCATATAGTCATGCTCAAAGACCTCAAAGCTGCTATCGAAACTGTCACTCCTGTCGTCCAGGAACAAGGAGACAACACTGACATTCATATTCAAGATCCTGAAACCCACGATCCAATCTCTCCTCATGTCTCTCTCATCCTTTGCTCCATCTTCCAACTGTATTGTAGTGCTGCAGACTGTCAGTATTGGCTCCCCGCGCTCCAGTTCCTTGCTAGGTCAATGTTGAAAGCAAACGGCTCATACGATAGACCTGACAACTTTACTCGTCTCATTGCTCATATCCAATACGGGGTCCGAATGGCCTTTGCTGAGCAGTTCATGGACAAGGCTGCTGAACGTGGTCCCTTTGATCCTTCAGCTGACCCCAAAAGACCCTCCTCTGACGACTTCAGCAATTTCGACTTCCTCCACAAGAACAAATCGGCTCCTTTCAACATCATGCGGCAACTCATGCATCTGGCAACTACAATCTACATGTCCGAAACAATGCCTGACTCTACTTTTTGGGCCGACCATCACCAGGAAACTCTAGAGATCAACAACAAAACTGTCACCATCTCGGGCATTCGCTCTTGCATCCAGTATCATGACAAAATGGCTCAAGCCAAATTGCATGAAATCGTAAAAGGTTGTAAACTCCCCCCTTTTGATCCCGCTCTCTACTCTGATAAACCCAACAACACTGCCCCTGGTTTCAACTATCTAGTCCATTCTGAGCTCACTCACAAGAAGTATACCCTCCATCTCCTCAAAGAATGGGCTGCCAAAAAAGATGTACACGGATTGATGCAAGACACCTGGTTGAGCAAATTCGACGACGACACTCCAGCTGCTGATCCAGACTTGTGGAACCACGCTGCTCTCTGGAACTGGCTTGCAATGGTTGATAAGTTGATGGAAACCTTGTACTTTCTCTATCACGTGGCCTCTGGTCAACCTCTCAGGGGAACTGAAGAATCCGGAACACTCCTGGTAAACACTCCAGTCGCTCCTAGAAGTCTTTACATGCGGTCTTTGGTCTTTGCTGTCCTTTCCTATTATCATAAGGGAAGGAACATGACTGGTCAAAACAAACCTAGAATGACCTTTCTCACTGAGGCTCACAGTGTGTTGTGGCATTATTGGAATGCATACATCAGACCAGCTGCTGTGTAAGTCTTGCCTCTCAATGAATTACTGACTCATACTCACCCCAAATCTCTTATCTAGCTTTGCTTTACAAGTCCTGAATGAGCCCGAGCGTGCTCAGCAAATGGCCACCTATGTCTGGGTGCACAGCGAAAAGGGTGTACTAGACACAGACGACTTTAGTTTGATACTTCAGCGTCTATTCCATGAAGGTGGTGTGGCCAAACTAGGAGTTCGCGATTGGCGTCAGGCTTCAGTGGCCATTGTGGACGCTCATATCAAAACCGACCCTACTTCTGTCAATGATACTTCCATCTTTGAGGCTCAAAGAGGCCACAGCGGCAAAACTGCCAACATGCATTACGCTGGAACGGGAGGATATGACATTGATCGCAACTCAGAGACTAGGTATAGGGCTGCAAGTCATGCAATGCACAAGTTCTGGGGTGTAAGTTTCTTTGCTTTCCCGGGCCCTTCATTTGGATTTGTCTGACATTGACTTGTAACAGATTGACAGCATCCGGAAATCAGACTTTGTGCCCATCCCCCAAGAGGACAAAATGGAGTCTATCGATCTGGCAAGGAAAGCTTTGAGGCTTTATACTGAAGACCAAGATGCTGAGTTCAGGACAACCTTCCAGTCCGACTGGGTCAAAGCCATCTTTGACCGCAATAAAGACTACCTCATTGTTGCTCGCACTGGTGGCGGAAAATCTCTGGCTTATACCTTGCCTCCAATGGTCGAACTCAAAGGAACAACTGTCATCATCCAGCCTCTCAAAGCTCTGGTCGCCGAAACCTCTGCCGAACTCACCCGCAAACGCATTCCTCACTTGCTCTACTCTCATCATAGGAATGAAATTCAACCCTATCACAGAGTACTGGTATGTACAACGGACAAGGCTTCCGAACCTGCATTCCATGCAAAATTGACTGCTGCAAAGGACACCCTCAATCGAGTCATCATTGATGAATGCCACTGTTACGAGGACGATGTAGATTATCGCAGATATGCTTCTGGGGTAGCAAACCTCAGAAGCATTAGTGTACCTTTCTTCTTTATGACAGCAACAATGCAAATTGGTCACGAAAACTCTCTCTTCAAGTTGTTCAACATCCACAACATTGATATCCAACGTGAAATCACTGCTCGTCCTGAACTCTACTTCAAAGTCAACCCAGTCTGCCTCGATATTCCAAAGGCTCTTGCTCAGATTTATTGGAAGCTGGTTCATAAGGACCTTCATGAGCGTGACAGAAACATCATCTTCATTGAGAATAAAGACTTTTGTGCTCAGGCTCTGGCAATCTTGGCCAAGAAGGACGTTCCAGCTGCCATTTACCACTCCGACCTACCCGATCATGAAGCAGAAGAGCAAGTCACCAAGTGGCAAACCACTCCAAAATGTGTCATCATTGCCACAAGTGGCTTTGGTGCAGGCATCAACTACAAACATGTCCGCAACGTCTTCATCTATGGTTTACCAAAGGACTCCGAAATCAACAAAGCATTTCAGGAAGCAGGCAGAGCTGGACGTGATCTACAGCCAGCCAATGTCGAATTCTTTCCTTCTGGTCCACCTGAAGAAGGAACCTTTGCTCACTCTCTCAAAAACCAGAATAACTGCATCCCTGGCCTTTTCGCTCAACTACTGGATGGCAAGCTCCTCACCTGTCCAGACTTCTCAGCAATCAATCCCTGTTTCCATTGTGCACTTCTCAACAAATCTGCAACAGCAAAACGGAAAGAGTCTGCCATTCTTGAGTCTTCTATTGGATACAACGTCAATGTGAAGAAATCAAAAGATCATCAGGCTATGCTCTCTGCTTTCACCATGTCCATCAATTCCATTCGCAAGGGCTGTGCAGACTTGTGTGGGTGGTGCCTTGCAATTGATGGCAAACGGGAAAAGCACAAAAGCTGCCCACGGATGACTGGATGTTTCAAATGCACTAGTAGTAAGTTCTTTACACTCTACCCAGTCACTCCAGTGTACTTACCACACACTCTCCAGATGCTCACAGCTATGCACAGTGCAACGCTACTCGATTCTCTGACTCTGTCAAGAAGTCTGGCACTCAAGACAAGTGGAAGTGTCCGTTCTGTGGCCTCCCAAAGGCCTATGACGAGCAAGCCCCATTTCACAAGGCAAAGTATCAACCAGGGGACAAAACATGTGACAGTGGCCTGCGAGATGTATGCGAGAGATATTGCTGGCACATGTGGTGGAATAAGAAGGACGAGCTGCTCAAGCTGGTTGGAACAAAGCTCGAGCTCCCCACAGGTGAAGTGGAAACTCGACAGGCAACCACAGAGCAGTTTTCCATTTGGCTTGGCTATCACAGCTGGCTCAACTGTCCCTGGGCAAATGCTGTGACGTTGTTTGTTGTCAAGCGTGATTCATCTATGTGTACTTGGTTGTAATTGTCCTTTGCCTCTACAAACCACGCTTTCCCCGTAATCTTTGTTTTACACATGTAATACACATGTAGTCCTCCACATTTGTTCCCTTTTGCTCGACCAATGCAGACCTTCCCGTTGTGACAGCATGACAAAGCTCACGTAACCCCCCGTTCCATGGGAGCTGAGCTGTATCAGCACACTGTGCGCATTGTCCGCCGAAAGAGGGGTTTAGGCGGACATCACGCATTACAGAAGTATGTAGCAGTTCCGCCGTAACTCGTGTTTCGGCGGAACCTGGGGCTTGACGGCGTTAGTCCGCCGTAACTCGTGTTTCGGCGGAGCCTGGCTTTGACGGCGTTAGTCCGCCGGAATTCGTGTTTCGGCGGAACCTAGCCTTGAAGGCCTTACTCCGCCGGAATTCATGTTTCGGCGGAACCTGCCTTTGACGGCGTTAGTCCGCCGGAATTCGTGTTTTGGCGGACTCCAGGTCCGCGTACAATCCCAGGGGAAGTACTTGACATTGCTTCCCCAATTGTGATGTTGGCCAAGGCCTGAAATTGCGCCGACAGTGCGCTACGTGAAGGCCTGCAATCTATGGACTTCGGGAACGCTTTGCCGGGGTTTTGCATGCTGCAGTGTAGTGAAGGTCTGGCCAAACATGGAGCTGGCCATATCACAGCACGTCCACTTCCGACAGGAGGCGTGCAGGGCAATGAGGATGTAGACAATCATTATTGGTTGCATTGCAGGGTTATCTTGCATTGTAGCTCGAATTGCTTAATCTAGGGAGATTTTAGGTAAAAGTAGATATGCTTATAGAGAGGGTGAGCTGCTCGTTGCTTGTATAATATGCTTATGCAGAGGGTGGGTGTCCTTGTCATTGCATTTTATGCTTTTATCAAGGTGGTGGTTTGTCGTGTTGAACCGGGTGAATGAGTTTCAAATGGAGTAAGATCATTCTCATCTTCTGAATCATCAAGTGGACTAAAATCTTGCTTTGTTGATGAAGGTCTTAATGTTTTTGATGAATTTAATTTATTGGATGACAATTCATGATGTTGTAAATTGGTTTGAGATTTTAATCTATGTGAATTTTTCAAGTCAGGTGTGTAAGGAATGTGAACGGTGACTCTAGATCGTTTGTTAGGATGATGAGATTCTGATGAATTTTCCCGCTTAAAATGGGGTTGAAGTTTTTCTTGATCAAGGTCTTGATGATCCGATGATTTTGGAGGTGAAGCTGACTGGGCTGGTATGAGAACAGATAAAAACTTTGAGGTCGTTTTTTTCATTCTATTTGACCTTTCCTCTTAGATGGAAGAAAGGTTTGGTTGTATAATTTTCAGTACTTGAATCTGCAAATCCAAGTACTGTGTAATCCTAAAGAACAAAAGAAGCAAGAGATAGTGATTGATTGATGGATGAAGTGAACAGAGTTAGTTTAGTCATTCATCAAAGCACAAAACTTGAGATGGGAAAGTTAAAGAATCGAGGCTCACCATACAGAATTTTGATCGAAGGAATTCCAAAAGTGATCGAAAGGAATTTGACTTCTCTCATGATGAGAAATGAGAATCAGAAGAGAAGAGGAAGACGATCGATGGATGTGATGTTACATCTGTGACACCCATCTATGAGAGGTGTTACAACTTTCCAAGGATGAATGTGGAATATTTAGTATTGAACAGTCAAAAAGATCTCAAATCTTATTCTTAGGTTCTCTCCGTCATACAAGACTGTCAGTTGGTGGGTTCAGTAGACGTCAAAGCAGGGAGTGACATCTACCAAAAACAAACCTCACTTTGTTGAAACAAAAGATAGATGAATATGATATTGCATGTGTGATAAATTCGATCTGACCTAGAACACTATGATCAGTTTGTGGAAACATAACAGGATCTATCTATATCTAACAATTTTCACTTATGATCAACAACATATATGCACTATTGTTACAGACTAATCCAGCCTAGTTCTCCTAATAATCTGAGTGTCTGATGATTACATGCAATATGGAAGCTCTCCTCCTAGCCATGGTATGCAGACCTGGCAAACTAAACCAATCACGGCACAGATGAGATGGTCTACTCACAAACACAGGTCAAGATCATTGGTAAAGTCAAGTCAGGACCAAGCCTTGCACAATAACCCAAACCAGGAATAACCATACTCAAAAGTGAGAGTCAAGCCAAGATCAAGTTTTCATTGCTGCAAATGAACAGTTTTAAGCTATCAACTCGGTGGTCCTTGACGCTGATAATGGGCCAATGTCAAGCAAATAAATACCAAGAGTCAACTGGAGTGAAGAACCACAAGTTGACTTAAGTACTGAACAAACTGCTCAAGGGTTGAGTGCTGGTAGAGTATTGCCATCACTCACACCCCCAGCTGTCAGCCATGACTCATAGTTGCTCCCAAAGCAACTGTCAACAGTCAAGCTCAAGTGTGGAAAGTTTAAATTTGAGCCAAAGCCAAACTTACTCAAGACAAAGAGTCCAAGAGGCAAGATTCTGATCATGAACCCCAAATGTTGTTTCAAGACTCTTAGTTGACACCCAGACCAAGAAGGATAGTCAAAAAGTGACAGCATAGTGGAGACCAAATGACAAGTCAAGTTGTGTCACTTGAGACCAAGAGACAATGTCAAGCATAATAGTTGAGACCATGTGCTGAGACTCAGCCCCCGTCAAAGACTCAGGTTGTGAGCAAATAGAGACCTGGTTTCTTCTAATGTGGCATCATCAAAGGCCAGTGTGCATGCACATTTGATACAATACAAAGTGTGAATACTGAAAGGTCAGTATTCATATCAGGTCCAAATTCAACGGCCAAGTGTATACCTACATGGACATCAAGGGCTAATTTTATGGGCTTAAGATAAAATTCAAGGACAAGAAGGTGGAAGGTCCAATAAGAAGGGAACAAATCAACAAATGCTACAGAATACCAAATGACACACAGGTCCAAACACGACAGAGTACAAAAGTACATAGAGGGACAAATAGTTCACATTGCCAAGGAACACATGGAACAAAAGTGTCCAGGGTACCAAAAGACACAGAGGACAACATAATGTGGTCCAAAGGCAGCTGAGGCTGGCCCAATTGTATCAGTAGCCAAAAGACAACAGCAGACATTGGAGGGCCAAAATAGGGGGAGGACCAAATGTCGCGGTGGAATTGTGACAGTGGTCCACATGAGAAGCCACAATGAAAGGTTGAGGGCAAAAGTCAAGACACGTTTGCAAGATACTACTCAAAACCAAGGGGTTTGTAATGTAGAGACAAGCCAGTGGCGCCAGTGGCGAGAGGACGCACAGTCATGTTTGGAAATCCATACATGACTGTGCGTACAACTGAGTGTTGAGTGGAGGACAAGTGTTGGAACAGGCTGTAGTTGATGACATACATCATGAAAAAAAAAATCACACATGGTCCCAATGGGGACAGTGGATATATAAAGATGTAGCGTTAGGTTCAGATGTGACAAGCAAATGCAGAGTGCCAAGGAGCAGGAAAGACTGAAGTAGACAAACGTTGTAAGAGGACTGAGAACTCAAATATATATAAGTGCAAATATTTTGGGTTAGAAGCAGAGGCTGGCTGGATAAAAAAAATGCTGAAATGACATGACTGACCCCCCCAAAAAAAAATGCTAACCAGAAAGTAGTCAAAGATACAAAGGGCCATTACAGACAGGGGGGCAAGGAGCCAGCAGGTCATAGCGGTCCATCGGAACAGGTCAACTTGAAAAAAAGGACCATGAAACATGGAGGACAAATAAGTACATACTACAAAAATACTCACATGACCAAAATGCTTAGCGTACGAGTTAACTCAGAATAACAAACATATCTAAGGGGTGACAAGGCCCAAGGTTTAGGAGTGCCCAAAAGAACACAAAGTAAATCCAACACGTTGCTGGAGGGAGCGGAGGACCAATGTGTAGACAGAGCCCAGACAAGTCCAAAGATAACAGAGTGCTGAATATAATAGAGTTGAGAGGACCAAAGGCAATGGAAGCAGACACAGAATATGGAGGGCCAAATCAAACGTGATTACTGCGCCAGTGATGAAATGTAGGGCCCAAGGATTTTGAGGGCAAAGTCAAGTGTTGTCCAAGATTGTGATTTTTTTGCGTCCAGTCGTAGAACTAAGTCATCAAAAAGACACAAGTGGAGTAAGGACCAAGGTTGAAGTTTGACCCAAGGACAAATGTTGAGCCCAAATATAGAGTGGAGACCAAGATCAATATTGGTCTCACAAAGATCATCCAAATATTGACCAAAATGGCACTCCATATCACTGCTTGAGTTGAGCACATGAGTCAAGTCAAGTGACAATGTTGGGTCAGATTAAGAGTGGATATGGATTAGAGTCAAGTCGAGTCCATAAGGGGGCCAAGAATGGTAGCCCCAAAGGCATGCGGACACCCACGAGGAACATATGCACAAGGGGACAAGGCTGCAAAAGGTATACGAAAGTTGGAGACAAAGGTACACACAGATACATATGGACCCCCAAAAAAGACGTGGCCCCAAGGCGTAACAGAGGTGATAGCAAGGGGTGGCAAAGAGTCATGTGAAGACCACACACATGATCCATGAAATGAGGGGAGGTATTGTTCTGTGAAGTCAATTCAGCTGGTCAAAACCAGTAGTGCGCTGGAGACCAACAGGCAAGTGACTTTGAGTCGTGCGCAAAATAACTTGCTGAGTCAACATCAATAGTCAATTTATAATCATTGGGGGCCACAAAGAGTTGAGTTGAGATCAAGTCAATACTGCACAGACAGCAGTTGATTGAAAATCAGGAGTAGAGCCCAAGACACAGGACAGCCAAATAATGTGTAGTGGCCAAGTCAATGGAGAGGCGAAGAAGATGTAGGGCCCAAATTAGCACATGGGAAAAAAAATTGGAGGACTAAAGTAAAGTCAGGGTCCAAGGTCATGCAAGACGCAAATAATATGGGGCACCCAAACAAATAAAATGGGTATGAGGAAAAAGAATGTAGGTCGCAAGAACACGCAGGGCCAATGTGAGCGTAGGGGCGAAGGAAGTGCAGGGGCAAAGTGTACAGAGGACCCAGGTCCGAGTCAACATAGGGCCCAAATGAGCCAACGGTTGATATCAAAAAAAGGGCCCAAGAATGCACAGGTGATGCAATTAAAGTGGGACCAAAGAAAAGGTAGGGCCCAAATTGATTTAAGACCAAGGCATTCTACAGGTGAAGTGTACGCAGCCCCAACAGGATTTAAGTGCAATAGTGATGGGCAAACGTACACCGAAAGACGTATGGAAGACCCAAATAATACATAGACCCCAAAAGACAGCCGGGGCCCAGATTACGGAGAACTGAAGGCAATGTATGGTCCAAGCACATGCTACACATGCACTTACAGAGGGCTCAAACAATGATAGGAGGTCTAAAACTAACGTAGGGACAAACGTAGGTGTAGAACCATATACAATGTAGGCCCCAAGAACACAGTGGGCCAATGTGCAGGTACAGCCCATTGGAGAGCAGTGGGGAGTTGTGTCAGGGCCAAAGTCAATATAGGCAGCAACTGACTGAGGTATGTCAAAAGTGCACGGATGGCCAATAAAGGAAGCCAAGGATACGTACGGCCCAATGACGTGCAGTGACAACAAAGACGGTCAAAGACATATGAGGATAGAAGACAACGTAGGACCCAAGGAAGGACAGGTTCAAATATAAGGAAGGGCACAAAGAAGCACAAGGTGGAAGAAAACGTAGGACCCAATAATACACAGGTGATGCAATTTACGTGGTACAAGAGTCAACGTAGGGCCCAAAGGTATGTAGGACCCAAGTATACACAGGCACAAATGATTTGGTGTGCCAAAGTGGATGACAAATGTACACCCAAGTACATGCAGAATAGCCAAAGAATACGTAGGGCCCCAAAGTCCACTTGGGCAAAAATTATGGAGAAGTGAAGGCAAGGTAAGGTCCAAGCGCATGCAACACCAAAGGGTACGGAGGGCCCAAAGAAAGAAAGGAGGACCAAAGGCAACGTAGGGCCCAAATGATCACAGGGGCAATAATTGGTAGGACCCAAATATTTGGAGGGCCAAAGTTAACATAGGGCCCAGATCAGAGCATGGGTGAGGTGTACATAGCGCACAGGTCGATAAAGGGCCCAAGTGGGTGAGGCAAGTCATGAGTGCACAGAGGGCCAAGCGATTGGGGAAGCCAGGGATGCCATGCGGAGAAAAGACATATGAGGGCTAAAGACATTGTAGGGCCAAGGGAAGCACAAGGCCAAAGTAAAAGTAGAGCACAAGTAAACCCAAGGTGTAAGTCACCGTAAGGGCCAACAATACACTAGGAGTCAGTAGTATGTTTAACAAGTAGAGTGTAACACATAGTTTGGTTGAGCAGTACACTGGGGAACCCAGAGTGTTACATACAGGGGGGGGGCCCAACACAACGGAAAATGAAATAGTACATATGAGCCAAGGACAAGCAGGGCCAAAGAATAGACAGGGCGGGTAAAGACGAAGGAGGATGAAAGACAACGTAGGGCCCAAGACAAGTAGGATGCATAATATTAGTGGTAACGTACAACCCAAGGAAGGACATGTTGGAAGTCAATGGGGGCCCACAAACCATAGCCCAGTGAGGGGAGTAACTGTAGTATGTGTAGTGCAAGCAAAGACAGGCCCAAGTAGTGTGCAGGTTCCAAAGTCACGCTGGGCCAAGGGGAGCGCATGGCCCAAGTGTTACGCAAGGTGGTTAAGCAGTACAGCGTAAAACCCGTAGTGTGACGAAACCGTACGCTCGCGTGCTCATTTCTCGCCTGAAGCGAGAAATTGACCGCTCACACTTGCCCAAACGGCTCATTTCTCGCCTGAAGCGAGAAATTGACCGCTCACACTTGCCCTTATGGTACATCCCCATGGCAGATTTCTCCCCTGAAGCGAGATTTCGACCGCTACACATGTCCACACGGTCAATTTCTCACCTGAGGTGAGAAATCAGCCACACACATTTACCCTTGTGGTACATCCCCATGGCAGATTTCTCCCCTGAAGCGAGATTTCGACCGCTCACACTTGTCCACACGGTCAATTTCTCACCTGAGGTGAGAAATCAGCCACACACATTTGCCCTTATGGTACATCCCCATGGCAGATTTCTCCCCTGAAGCGAGATTTCGACCGCTCACACTTGTCCACACGGTCAATTTCTCACCTGAGGTGAGAAATCAGCCACAGACATTTGCCCTTATGGTAAATGCCCATGGCAGATTTCTCCCCTGAAGCGAGATTTCGACCGCTCACACTTGTCCACACGGTCAATTTCTCACCTGAGGTGAGAAATCAGCCACAGACATTTGCCCTTATGGTAAATGCCCATGGCAGATTTCTCCCCTGAAGCGAGATTTCGACCGCTACACATGTCCACACGGTCAATTTCTCACCTGAGGTGAGAAATCAGCCACACACATTTGCCCTTATGGTACATCCCCATGGCAGATTTCTCCCCTGAAGCGAGAAATTGACCGCTCACACTTGCCCAAACGGCTCATTTCTCCCCTGAAGCGAGAAATTGACCGCTCACACTTGCCCTTATGGTACATCCCCATGGCAGATTTCTCCCCTGAAGCAAGATTTCGACCACTACACATGTCCACACGGTCAATTTCTCACCTGAGGTGAGAAATCAGCCACACACATTTGCCCTTATGGTACATCCCCATGGCAGATTTCTCCCCTGAAGCGAGAAATTGACCGCTCACACTTGCCCAAACGGCTCATTTCTCGCCTGAAGCGAGAAATTGACCGCTCACACTTGCCCTTATGGTACATCCCCATGGCAGATTTCTCCCCTGAAGCGAGATTTCGACCGCTACACATGTCCACACGGTCAATTTCTCACCTGAGGTGAGAAATTGACCGCTCTCACTTGCCCTTATGGTACATCTCCATGGTAGATTTCTCCCCTGAAGCGAGATTTCGACCGCTACACATGTCCACACGGTCAATTTCTCACCTGAGGTGAGAAATTGACCGCTCTCACTTGCCCTTATGGTACATCTCCATGGTAGATTTCTCCCCTGAAGCGAGATTTCGACCGCCACACTTGTCCACACGGTCAATTTCTCACCTGAGGTGAGAAATCAGCCACACACATTTGCCCTTATGGTACATCTCCATGGTAGATTTCTCCCCTGAAGCGAGATTTTGACCGCCACACTTGTCCACACGGTCAATTTCTCACCTGAGGTGAGAAATCAGCCACACACATTTCCCCGTATGGTACATCCTCATGGCAGATTTCTCCCCTGAAGCGAGATTTCGACCGCTACACATGTCCACACGGTCAATTTCTCACCTGAGGTGAGAAATCAGCCACACACATTTGCCCTTATGGTACATCCCCATGGCAGATTTCTCCCCTGAAGCGAGATTTCAACCGCTCACACTTGTCCACACGGTCAATTTCTCACCTGAGGTGAGAAATTGACCGCTCTCACTTGCCCTTATGGTACATCTCCATGGTAGATTTCTCCCCTGAAGCGAGATTTTGACCGCCACACTTGTCCACACGGTCAATTTCTCACCTGAGGTGAGAAATCAGCCACACACATTTACCCTTATGGTACATCCCCATGGCAGATTTCTCCCCTGAAGCGAGATTTCGACCGCTCACACTTGTCCACACGGTCAATTTCTCACCTGAGGTGAGAAATCAGCCACACACATTTGCCCTTATGGTACATCCCCATGGCAGATTTCTCCCCTGAAGCGAGATTTCAACCGCTCACACTTGTCCACACGGTCAATTTCTCACCTGAGGTGAGAAATCAGCCACAGACATTTGCCCTTATGGTAAATGCCCATGGCAGATTTCTCCCCTGAAGCGAGATTTCGACCGCTACACATGTCCACACGGTCAATTTCTCACCTGAGGTGAGAAATTGACCGCTCTCACTTGCCCTTATGGTACATCTCCATGGTAGATTTCTCCCCTGAAGCGAGATTTCGACCGCCACACTTGTCCACACGGTCAATTTCTCACCTGAGGTGAGAAATCAGCCACACACATTTACCCTTATGGTACATCCCCATGGCAGATTTCTCCCCTGAAGCGAGATTTCAACCGCTCACACTTGTCCACACGGTCAATTTCTCACCTGAGGTGAGAAATCGGAGAGTGAACCCAAAATGATAGATACAAAGCTGAGCATGTCACATGAGCCATGCGCCCTGTCACAACCATGTCATCCTTGACAAACCCTAGCTACCGCCTCCCCGCCTTGAGACCTCAGGGTTGGGGCGCATTGGGGCGCAATTGGCCGGATGCGCCCCAATACCTTTGCCTTGAGCCTTGAGCCCCTAAATATTGGGGCGCAATTTAATGAAAGTCCGCCGAAAATGCATTTTCGGCGGACTTTCTTGAGATCACTTGAGGCGCAATGTCAATAGTAGCATCAACAAAGGGTGGCCATTTTTCATTTCTGGAGGACTCTATTCACAGCCAGGGAGTGTAGTGCACGTGGCTGGTACAGGCATGTGAGGTGTTCTCAAACATATGATGCTCTGTGTATGTACGTGATGAAGAGGTGTATGGTACATACTGCGCAACCCAGCAGATTATTGCAAGGACTACCTCCAAGCAATAATATCAATCAATAGGTAGGATAGTGCTGGGTCAGCAGGGATATGATGATACCCTGATGCCATTTATACTTGCACAGGGACTATAGTCCAGTGGTTAGCACGCTTGACTGCGCAGCCAGACAGGCAGAGGACCTGGGTTCGATTCCCAGGTATAACCTTTTTCCAAGTTACCATGTCACATGCGTGACAGGTCATATACAGGTCTGAGTGTAAACCTAAGACATGTCATATGATGAGCAACCACAAGTCGACCTAGTCGGTTGAGGTGACCAATCAGGTTTAAAAGGCAGCCACTCCCAGCTCCCACCTCACTTTCGATTTCAATCCCCCTCCTAATTTCCATCTCATCCACTTCATCATCAAGTAAACCAATCGATTCCACCACTAATCATCATTATCAACCACACAAACACCAAACTCATTCACACAGCCACCTCACCCTCAGCTCCAGGTAAGTCAAGAGTGTCAACATAAAGCCACTGAAACGAACTGACATTGACCTCACCATACCATGAGGAATCAGAAAATGCCAAAGGTCAGTTTGGACCCTTCTAATGTAGAAGTCCCCCAATCGATCAATGCACAACTTTCATCAGCAGCTAACATTGATTCGCTTGGGTGTATAGAACACAGCAGTTTCCAACAGCCGCAAAGACGAAGATCAAAGCAACAAACATCAAGAGCTGGATCACTCCATGGAACTTGTGAGTTGCATGAGTGAAGAACAGTAAAAGATTACTGACGCATTCGATCTTGGCAGGACATTGCGACCGAACCGAGCAAGGACATACCAGAGGCTGACATGACAGGAGAGGGAGCAGGTGATGAGGAGTCTGAAGAGGTGTGTTAAGAACGTGTATGTAGTTCAGAGCGATACTGATGACACATTGACGAAATAGGGGCCTGAAATCGAAATCGAAATGGGAGGTGGGGAAGGGGAAATGGAAGTAGAGGAAGGAGAGGACATAGAGATGGAAGTCACCCCAGGCCAAGTAAGTTCCGATTCTCTTGTAACATCAAATTTGTGCATATGTTCATTTCGTCATGAACGCAGGCTATTCCACCAGCCGACCGTAATACCGCGATCGAGAAACTCTCGAAATACAAGATCCCCAAGGCGGAGAAAACAACCAGCGAAGTGAGTAACACTACCAACAACAAGTCAAAGCCCGCCGAAAAAGGATATTCGGCGGGCTTTACTACCCTTCCTGTCGTACTTCTTCCATCATCATTACAAAGCCCACAAGAGAAAGCCCGCCGAAAACGTATCTTCGGCGGGCTTTTCCCCCTATCATCATTACCAAGCCCACAAGAGAAAGCCCGCCGAAAACGTATCTTCGGCGGGCTTTTCCTCCCTATCTTAATACACATTCCATAATTGAAAGCCCGCCGAAAACGTATCTTCGGCGGGCTTTTCCTCCCTATCTTAATACACATTCCATAATTGAAAGCCCGCCGAAAACGTATCTTCGGCGGGCTTTTGTATATTTCCCTGGTAGCTCAGCCCCTATCCTCATCCAATATCTCCACTTCCATCGCATTCCGCTTTATACTTAGCTTAGCATGTTTTGCGCCTTCTCCACAGGATCTGACTCCATCTCAGGCCGTCAGAAAGATGAAGGTTACTAGCGCCTTGAATCGCTACCAACGCTGTAAGTTCCTTCTGACGAGCTACTCAATATGAAGTATTGATATTGATGTGTTCGTTGTTTTGCAGTTAAAGCTATACACGAGGAGTCTTTGAAAGCATTCAAAGACTTTCAAGAAAGTACGAAGAAGGAGGACGATCCCGTCGACTTCGATGGCGAGATTGAATGGATGATGACAGCTCTGTCCATCCAGGATCAGGCTTTGAAGAGGCGAGAAGAGCGACTCAATGAGGCGATAACTGAAGGGCAGGATGAAATCGAGATCATCCCCTTCCGTCATCCGATGCCTAAAGTGGCTTCGACGGAAGGTAAGTCCAAGTTAGGGACTCAC